>NW_010585680.1:41039-55174 GCF_000705375.1 Tinamus guttatus | reverse complement strand
TTTAAAACCTGCACTTTATTCACTTTTTAATAGGATGTGAATGTCAAGGTCAAAGGGCTAAATCACAACGTACCAGAAAGGAAGTCTAATAGCACTGAAACAGATGTCTGCCATGTTGCAAAGTTAAAGATATCATTAGTAAAGAGAGAAAGAAGAGCCTTGGATGCCTAATAATGACACCAGTAACATTAGGAGGAATAATAGCTGCTGACGTCTCAATGAAATGAGCTGCAGCAGAGCTGGCTTATGAGGTACTGAAATAGCACCAAGGGAAGGCAGAACTGACCTATTAAAAGCTGACCTATTAATCACACACAGAGATAAAAAGCTCTGCTGGGTGCTAAAAGCCTGCTGCTTCACACCAATGAGTGTAACTCAGAAAAAAAACTTTCTAATATTTATAGTCTCAGGCCAATGCAGAACTAGGAATTCTGAAGCAAGTGCTAAGGAAATTATGTCTTAACTGAGAAAAATCCAACAAGACAAACAGGCAATAGTTTTGCTAGTTTACTATTACTGAAAAACGTTTTCTCCAGAATCCACAGCCCCTGAAGAATTAAAGATAGAAACTTCTTTATTAGATCTCAGCAACATTCTTCATGTTTTCCTTCTTGAATATATTAGTATTACAGCCCTGACAGCAAGATTTACAGCATGAATAATGCAGAAAAAACAATGTCAAGGTAACAGCTTTTGCTTACAAAGAAAAGATATAAGTAATATAAAATATAAATAAATGGCAATATCATTATAAAAGTATTGAAAAAAAAGATAGAAAAAATGAAATTAAATGCCAATGAGCAACAACTGTATCAAACATTACTAAAGAAAAAAAAAGTGAGAGTATTTATTAAACAAACTACGAATTGTGTGCTTGGAAAGGTACATGGAAATTATTGAACAAGAATCTTTTAAAATGTTAATCTATTCTTTTGTTTGCAGTGAGAAAAAGCAAAAACATTCTAAGATATTGCCAAATACACAAGCTAAATCAAGAGGGAAACTATTTACACAATTGAATGAGGCAGAAGAAACCTAGTATTCCTACCACCATATTTCTCACGTTGCATTACTGCCCCGACAGAATATGCAAAGTAAAGAAACTGAAATGATATAAAATTTCGCTCAAATAAGCTATGAATAATGTAAGAGAAAATTAGGCTGTCATTGAAAGATGCTATCCTGCTTTTAAAATTAGATTGGTAACATCTGTTTAGCATGTTAGAGAAATAGATTTATCTGGCTATTTCAATTACTTATTTCCTTAGAAAACATTAGAAATCAGAAAATTAGAAGCAAGATGCACTTTGTCTAGCCATACTGTAAACAGTACAGAATTTAACAGAAATGATTAAATTATTAGATCTTTATTAGATCCACAGATATTAAACATACTGCATAGTTTTTGTTTTAGTTAATAGAATATTATAGTCACACTATTTTATAGACCTATTACATAACAGATCAAGTTGAAAATATTTAGATTATGTAATCAGCATAGCTAAATTCAAAACTGCCAAAGTTATATCCAGTTTTAGAACCTAATTGTGCCTGTTTGTGCACTGGTTTTATGATCCATAACAGTAAGAATTTTACCCTCTAGCTGGAAAATGCAGAAGTTTGCAAATAACTAGATTTTTTATTCAGCTATCCAATTAAAAAAAAAAGTAAATTTAGTTTATTCATAGATTATTTTTAATATGTTTTTCTCATCAAGGAAGTTGCTGGGCACTATGTTTTATCAAAGACCTTTCCCATGATTTGATAGGGTGTATATCTAGCTCCTATTGGCAGAAAAACTCCTATTTGCCATGATATAGAACTACTGTGGGAATGCTCCATGGAAAAGAGCAGCTCAGAAAAAAAGGGCAAATCCAAAGCTGCATCTGATTACTACAAAGACCAGTGTTTAGTGCACTCTCCAGGACTACGGGGTGGGGGAAAATTAACTATAGGACTAGGTGAGCTTTTAGGTAAAGGGGATGCTTTCAGAACATAACCTCTAACATGAACTTGGTATCACCATAAAAGGTGTCACTTTTTTTACAAGTTGAAATTATTTATGCAATTTAAGCTAAATGTGCTGTTTTGACTGAAAGCACATTTTCAGAGAATACACTATCCACTACAATTGAATAAGGCTACTTGGTACAAAAGTTTTCCACATGTATCAGTTATTCTGCTAGATCTGTTATTAGATGAATAATC
This sequence comes from Tinamus guttatus, assembly GCF_000705375.1. The sequence goes on along the minus strand of NW_010585680.1, from coordinate 52,966 downwards.
ATAGAATCACAGAATCATAGAATGCTCAAGGTTGGAAGGGACCTCTAGAGATCATCTAGTCCAACCCCCCTGCACACGCAGGGTCACCTAGAGCACGTGGCACAGGACTGCGTCCAAGCGGGTTTGGAAGATCTCCAGAGAAGGAGACTCCACAACCTCTCTGGGCAGCCTGTTCCAGGGCTCTGTCACCCTCACTGTTTAAAAATTTTTCCTTAAGTTCCTGTGGAACTTTTGGTGCTTCAGTTTGTGGCCATTTCCTCTAGTTCTGTCGGTGGCCACCACTGCAAAGAGGCCAGCACCATCCTCCTCACTGCCTCCCTTGAAGTACCTATAGACACTGATTAGATCCCCTCTCAGCCTTCTCTTCTCCAGGCTGAACAGGCCCAGCTCCCTCAGCCTCTCCTCATAGGGCAGATGTTCCAGGCCCCTGATCATCCTTGTAGCCCTGCGCTGGACTCTCTCCAGCAGCTCCACATCCCTCTTGTACTGAGGAACCCAGAACTGGACACAATACTCCAGATGTGGCCTCACCAGGGCTGAGTAGAGGAGCAGGGTTTTGACCACAGTTTCCTCATTTTAGTCATTATAACAACAGTAAGATGATAACTATTAAAATATTTTCATATAGATAAATAACTAATACTTATTTTGAAAGGAGAATATCAATAACAAAATTGGAATAAGAATGCCAAAAGGTAGCAAAAATAGTTTAAAATAAATGAAATATTATGTTTACACATTTTATATATGTACATAAGTAACAGACACAATAAAGGAATCACAGTAAATATAATTAATAATTGCACCGCTAAAACAACTCTGCTTTTTCCCTGTCACTACTAATCTTAGCCTTCAGAAGTGAAAGATGCCATTTCTTGATAACAGTTACAGCCAAATATAGCTGAACCTGTAGAAGATGATACACATAACTTGCAGCTGAACTGCAGTTATCTTTCCAGAAGATATCCAAACATGAGTTATACTCTTAAAGTGACACAGAATGTAGTTAAACAAATTCAATCACCAATATAAAAAATCTAAGAAGAAATTTAAGAAATATTCTGAGTGATTCAATCCCATCGCAGGCCATGTCATCCCACCATATTCATGACCAATTTTGAGTTAATTATAGTAATAAAAACCCATCTATTGATTTATCCTGTTTCGCAATATGGCTCTCTACCATGGAAATATCAGAAAAAAGAGATTAAAAAAAACCCTTGTTCTTAAAGCTCTGCAAAGTTGAAGGATCTACAAGCACGACATTGCTCTTCCTATCTGAATCAAATTATATAAAGAACAGCTTTCCTAGAATTCATTTCTTAACAAAAACTTTTAGAATCTGCAACCTCTTCCATCTTTATGTATGCCGAATAACACTCTGATATTTGGCATTTACATTCACCACACATAAGAAATTCTGAAGTTCAGAACTGAAAACCAATGCAAAATCACATATCTAATGCTGGACGTGAGATATGCTCTATGGGATTTGTTTCATTCCATTCCCTGTCCTAACTTCCATTATAAATAAACCAAAATTCAACAAAATGAAATACTTTTTTCTCCTAAAATAAAATGCTATCCATTCCTAAATATCTACATATAAAAAATCTTTGATCCTTGCTTCATAAGAGTCTATATCTACTTCTCATACACAATGTTACAAAAGACTCAGAAACCAGACAAAATGACTTCTTTATTATTTTAGACATGCAACAATATTTGCTCATTCTTAAAGGTATTCCCTAACCAACATTAATGACTGCTCAAACTTACATGGATAAGTACAGTGAAATCAAAGTCTCTTTTGATATCTGGGATATGACAGTTCTTAAGGCCCATGGTGGTGACTGTTATTAATGCAAATCCCTTTCCAACTGTATTGATGTCCTCAACTTACAGTCATAAAAGCTAAAACTGATGCATCTTGAATACTCAGTTTTCTTAGGGCATTAGAGCATGGATGAGTGGGTAGAAAGGAGAAATTATTCTTAGAAATTTAAATATGCTTCTAATTATCTAAGTCTATGCTATCCATAACTGTCAGTTAAAATACTGAATATACTTTTAATAAGGAAAATATTATGGCATTATGGTTAATGAGGTTTTCACTTACCTATGCAACTGGTAACAAAAAAAACAGCACAGCTAGAATAGCCAATAGTCTTGATTTTATACACGAATTCTCTCTCACATTCAGAGGCTAGTTAGGTACGATCCAAATGAAATGCTTTTGAAAATGCTCAGAATAAGATGTTATAGATGGAAACCATTGGCTAGCACACACACTGGCTTATCAAAAATGCACACTACCTTCAGCATGCCTGCATGGAAGATTCTTTCACTTTACTGTTGCTACACATACACTGACTTCATTGATTTTATTTTTACAAGAAACCTGGATTTCAATAACTGGTGATTCAGTGAAGAGCAGGAAGCCTTAGCCAGAGTCCCTGTCATGGTGACCCAACCTGCAATACTCTCCTTTGAGTGAAGAAGTGACAAGAGTCACAGGTGCCCAGGAGGGCTGCAGGGCTTTGCTTGGCCACCCAGGAGCTCGACAACCAGGACACAGAAACCCTTCCTTCACAGGCCCAAGTCACATTCTCACCAGCGCCAGTTTCTAAGAACTTCTTACCGTAAAAACTTCCTATATTCAAAGCTCCTATTCTCCTGAAATTTTGCTGAAATCTGGCAACAGGTCCAGAAGTTAGAAAGTAAGGGAAAGTGACAGATAAGTATGGTCCCACATGTCTTATTTTCTTGAGAAACTAGCAAAAAATCAAACTAACACAGTAGTAGTTACATACTCAAATATAGGCTCCAAGTCATTTTTTTTTCCTGATCTATGTTCTGCCCCCTACTCATATGCAGCAAAATACTTGTGAATATATTGAGTTTCTAGAAAGTGATCAGCTGAAACTCATCGTCACAAGTATGCTTAGGTTTTGCATATTTTTCAAGTACAAAAATCTTTATTTAAAACAACTGTACATAATGCACTGACGTATAATTTGAAAAAAAAAATCCTGAAGCATCAAAAGGCACGGGGTTATTATCCCTTTTCATTTTCCTTAATGAACTTTTGCAGACAATATCACCTATCTGATTAGAACTATTTAAAAAGGAATATCCTGAAATTACAAAGATATCTTGAAACATTAACATGCTTTCTATTTCAGAAAGTGTGTACATATTGCCTCTCAGAAAAATAATGATGATTATTACTGAATATTATTATTACTACATGAATATTATAACTAAATGATTATTCAGATAAGGACCTGAGTATCTGATCTTGGTGCATCTTTTAAGACTTTGCATGCTGATGGTTCAAAAATTTATGTTATTCCAAACTCTGAAAACTTTTATTGATATTCACTTCTCAGGGGATAAGCAACACACTAAATCTTCTTCTCTAAAATCCTTCTACTTTATGGAACGAATGAGCCTCTAGCTGGTACAATCCCTACCTTATTATGACTTAATCTCTGATTCCTGCTTGGTTGCCATAAATAGCCATATATTAGTTCAGCTGTGGCTCAGCATGCATACCTTTCTATGAGTGTGGTATTCCCAGTTGTAGTCACTTTGCCACAAGCCACATCTACTTGCAAATAGCAATGCTACAGGAGCAAATATGATTAGGTTGTGATGATTGTACAGCATACAGAGATTTGCCCTGGCTGAAGTTCTTGTATATGATATAACTCACCAACATATTATGCAATAATTTAAACATCACAGTATTCAAAGTTTCAAAACATTCATTATACAGAAAACCAACCAAGCACCCTAATGCCTCCAACTAATCACCCCTTAAAATTCTCATGATTTTGGAAAGGGTAATTTCAATATTTGTTAGCTGGATATTACAAATGCTCTTGCATTGAAAGTAGGCAAAGAAAAACAGTGTTAGGATTATATTATTATTAGGTACTCTCACAGTACAAATCTGGTAGGGAATATCCATCCTTTCAGGAGACAGAGACCACTTTCTATCGTAATTATTCAAGGGACTTAAGAAATTCTTTATGGAGATCTGTTTAGTTGCACTAAAGAGCTGCTTTACCCAGAACATTGAGGCCACTTGGCAACAAAATCCCAAACAATAATAGAGAAGGAAAAGGCGCTTGTAAAACTGTAATTTTCACTGACGCTCCATTTCAACATTTTTTTATTAGAAAATACTCAAGAAAACTCCACTCTCTAATAACATTAGAGAAAAAGGATTTAGAAAGGTTGAATGGATACAAAAGAATAAATGGATGAAGACCTAGGTAGTTTTTAGCTTTTACATGAAATATGTTTGTATGTATGGCACAGCCTGGCACTCAAGGATATCTGAGTTCATCTCCCATTTTTCCCAGGTATAGTTTCCTCTTATCAATTATCTAAGTACGAGATAGGAAAAAATGATGGTTTTAATTCACCATACCTATTTATTACACGGGCTCTTTGGAAAATGACTTTCCTATCATCATCCTTAGTGTCTACTATCATAGTTTTTTGTTTTGTTTTGTTTTGTTTGGAGCCTAGACTTTCTAGTAGAAGATAAGATATCACAACACTGAAGTAATAGGATGCCAAGTGAAAAAAGTTTCATATGATATGACATATATGGGTGCAAACTACAGTGCAGGAAAATGAAGTAGTATGGCTAAATTGAATGGTTTCTAACTGTTCAGATCTACTGTTTACAGGCCAGGATTAAAGAACTGTTAAAGCAGTTCTGTCATGTAATCTATCGAAGGAAATGATACTATTTAGGCAGAAACAATGGAGTAACAGATTTCAGCAAGGTGCTGGGAAATCTGAATCCTCCCTGAGTTGAAATGCACAGGATAAAAACTCCCTATCCAAGTTTAAGAATTAAATAAAGCCTCTGAAAAAAGGCTTATTCCTTTTTCATTTTAACACTTAAAGATGAATTATATAAAGGAGTAAAATTGGAAGGTAAATTAAATACACACACTAGGAAAGTAAAATCTCACAAATGGTCTCACATGCATTAAAACCTTAGACCTAGGTGTGTTTTAAGTACAAACAATAAGATCCAGGACCACCCAATCATTTTTTCCCTTAACTAAAGCAGCAATCAAAACAAAACAAATCTATAGCTAACTTGCTTTTTTTAACTTGGGAATTTAAGTGAAATATAAAGAAAATAATGCTGTCATTAACCAATTAATAATCAAAATCTACTCACTTCCCTGAAGCCATTATTTCTCAAAAAAAAAAGCATAGTTGAGTCCAAAAGATAAATTAAGCCAACTATTGCAACAATTCTTCCCTAGGATTCACATACATATGCTGCTGTTGTATAAGAACTTCCACTGATGCTTCAACTGACAGTAATCAGAAAGACTATTTCACCTTAAAAGGTCCAATTCTAAATCTGCAAGGCACATTACAAGTATATTTTTTTTTAGTTAAAGGAAGTTAGACTGTGAAAGCTCTGAATTACTTGTGAATAATTCAGAGCAAATTGACATCAACAGAAATTACTCTTAAAAATGATGCTAAAAATCTCATTCTTTAAAATCTGTTCCAACAAATAGTAAAGAAAAATAAATGCAATAATAACAAGAAAGAGATATGAAAGAAATACACTATAAAATATTATGATGCAAGGACACAACATGAAGTATCTAAAGACCATTTGATTACGCAGTATAAGCAGAGAATTTCACCAAAGAACTTCTCTGTTAAGCCCAGCAACTTCTGGAGGACACAAAGCACTCTGCTGGGGTTACATCCATGTGATAAACACAGTTAACTGATCTAATACTTAATTATTCATACATTAAAAATGCATCTATACTTCAGATCGAATATAAAAGACCATTTGTTAGTGAGCAAAGTTAATTTCATGAGCACTTTTCAAGAATCATAAAATCAGGAAGCTATATTTCATTGCAGATGGGAAGAGCTAGGATCATATCTTTCAGTCTCAGCAAGAATTATCTGTTTTCCTGAAGGGGACAAGCTGTCATCTGTCATATCAAAATAACACAATTAAGGCAAAATAATTTTGCAAAACAAAATAATATAATAAAGCAACTGCTTTAGATAACTGAGAATAAGAAGCCATGATGCCTACGAAAAAATAAATAAAAAAAACCAGAAACCTTCCACTTTTCTGTAAAATTTCTGAATAATATCACAAAGTAGAAGTTATGAATAATAGGAAGAGAGACCTTCCTTTTGATAGGGAATTAACTCACCTAAATAAACAAACTAAAAGAAATATAGTTCCCACTGAAAGGCTGTATTTGAGTACTAAAATATATTCATTATCCTTGTTGCTTTCCAGTGTTTGAATATCATTAATATTCAAGTATTCTTTTAATCAATTTTCAATAGAAAGAGGATTTCTGCTTAAATAAGGCAAAATGCTTTCCATATCACTAATGAGAAATAGTAACGAGTTCTCAAGGTAATTCACAAATATCAACTTAATTATTTTTAAAAGAAGTAGAGAAATATACAGACGGATGACCTGCATAGATGTCTCTCCTTTCCCATGCAAAATTATTCAGTCCTCTTTCAGGCATTGTACATGGTTCTATCCTCTCCTTTAAAATTACGAATTTTGCATACTCTCTTTTGCTACTTCCAAGGAGTGAGTCATAAAGGGAAAATTATTGCACTTATTAAAAGCAACTAACCAATTGATTTCACTGGAAATATTAGTGTCTCCTTTCCAGCTAACATTAAAAAAAAAAAAACTTAGATCGTTTTGTTATTATCAAAGAGTTAATTCAGTCACATAAAAACATCAAATGTTATGTATTCAGTTCAGCTTTCAGCAGGCAATACTGTAAACTAATTATTATTCATGTTAAGAGAGTCATTTAACATAGTGCACAAGTAAAACCCAACCATTTATATTTTAATGTGATCATATTATAATAAGCTGTAAGTTATATATGTTTGCCAATGTTCTTTAGCTTGGTAATTCTGAGCTTGTAACATTTCCAGTAGTTCTTCTCTGCCCTCACCCCACCCAAATGAAAAGATCTATACTGAAAAGACCAAACAAAACAGTCAGTCCTCATGTATACATCTGAACAATTCTTTTCTTGTATCTCCAAACATTAAATACATGAATATTAAGCAGACCTGCTAATTTCTCAGAAAGTTAAAAAATATAATGACTTTTCCCAATAGTAGCCAAATTCCCATCTTGAAGTGATCTAGTCTATGAACGAAAACCCATGCTCGTCCAGCTCAAACTGGAGAGTTTAGAAATATCAGTATCTAAAAATCTACTTACAAAATCATTTCCAAATGAATCAATATCAGTTATATGCAATATTTAATAAAAATAATTTAATAATAGTAACACTGAACTTTTTATTCATTATTAAAGCATTATTTTAGAGTTAGAGCTGTAGGGTAATTTTTGCTGAGTCAAAACGCAGGTATAGCTTAGCCCTAGCCAAAGTAGAAGAGAAGGCAGCTCTCTTTGACCAGATGAGACTAAAAAGACAGCAGAGGAAATACATTAGCTGTGAAGAAAGAATTTTTAAGAGCAAAACAAGCTTAAATTTAGGTTGTAATTCTATGACTTGAGTTCTGAAGAAAGACAAAATCCAGGAAGGTGGATTATTTGCACTGTCCATGCTTTATTCAGAGAAAGCAGGATATTCTACTTTGACTCGATTGACATTTGACTCTACCTGGGTCTAAAAATGACTAGCAAAAAGGTGGGTTATATGGACTGCGACCTACAGTCAAAACTCATCTGTCAGTTATCCTGTTGACCAGTTGCATTTCAGTAAGTAAAGGCAAGTATATTCAATATTTTCATGGGAGACTTTGAAAAAGTCAGTGCAGTTCAGAATTCAGTTACACCTCCAGATCATTTTGATGCATATATACAAAGCTGGCATACAAAACTACATTACAATTGCTAACAACAATATATGTATCCATACCTGTATGTATGTATACATAAAATACAAACACACTATATAAATACATAAGCATAAATATATAAGCAAAAAAAGAGGATATAAGTACTAACTTTGCAGAGATATGCTCAGAGAATATGCTGAGAAAAGAAACTCAAAGGTAGACTTTGGCAGATCCCACAGGACATTTCCATTCATGGCCTTAACAAGGAAAATTGTTATCCCAGATTCTTGCATATTGGAAATACTACATTTTGAAGATACAAAATTATAGTTGGATCATTTTTCAAAAATATGGATTATAAATTCATTTTTTTGAATTATAAATCCATTTTTTTGAATGGATTACTGACCTAAACACAATTTAAATGATCTGGTTATTTTGGAACAAGAGATTAAAATGCCAATAGGATAGTCATCTGTTTGGGACTGCCAGATTGAGCAATCACACAGTTGGTCTCAACTCATCTGGTTAAACTACCTTTTCTGCAAAGAATTTTGCATGTAAAAGCATCACAGCTACTGTTTGGAAGACTATCTGTGTTTCACTCGGGAGGAATGTGATTTATAAAAATATAGTAAGATACATATCTAACGTACACATGAGAAGTGTTGTCAGATACAGGTATCTAGTATTTCTAGAACACTTTTGTCTTTTCCTGAGGAAGGCATTACAGAATGTAAAAGCATTATGAATACAAATTATAAGTTAATAAATCTTTGCCCTAATTGCAAAAGATAGAAAAATAAATAACATTTTTGAAGACATTAAACCTTCTGAATTAACCTGCAGTTAGTTGCCACTGGACAGAAAAGGCTTTTGAAAACCAAAAAATGAGGGCCACCTATACCTTGTTTCATTCAGTATATAAATCTTACTGCATTGATCCTAACATGAGCAATAAACTTCAGCAATGCCTGATGAAAAATAGCACCTATTATTCAGCATAAAAACACAGAAAATAAGAGGACTTTTCATATTTAGCAGTACTCTGAAAACCTACGGGCAACAGAAGATTGCCAACTTCTTTAGCTTTAAGATGAGTTCTTCTCAGTTTAACAACTTCTTATAATTTTTTTCTTGCAAACTCAATTTTAGATCTTGATTTCCAAAAGATGAGTTGAGATATTCCACAAGTTTGTAGCTTAATGTCTGAAGTCAAAAATATCTAAAGTCTACTTAAATACTGGGCTGAAAAGCAGATCATTGTTTTATTCCATTATAAAATACGCAAAAATATTTTGGAACAAACAAATGAGTGAATACCTGGGTGAAGCATTTCATTCTGGTTTCTGTCATAGACGGAAGTCATGAGAAGAGGTGAGTCTCATACAATTTTTGTCAGACTCAGTCCCCAGAGATTCTTTAGTGAGCTGAGGACTCAGTATGTCCTAAGATCATATCCAAAGTTTATTTCATGCACTAGCATCAAGATCCTCATTTTCTTTCATTTTTCTTCATGGCTATATATTCAATCTCAGAAAATGGAAGAACCTCCATAACAATGGGAAGCTGAGCTACTCTGACAGCAAGACATGGCCGAGGAGGCAGGTCTATAAAATGTGCAGATAAACAGTTTAAGATCACTATACAATACTGGAGAAAAGAGAAGACAGAACCTTAGCAAAAATTGAATTATTTCAGCGATTGGCTAAGGTGCTTTTCAATAGCTAGTTAGTCATCAAATTAGTGTACAGAAAATGACAACATGCAGTCAATGCACCCACATTTTTTTTGCATTAGATGAAGCACATAGAAGAGTAATGATCAAATGAAGTAGATATTCATACTCATATTGTGAGATTAAAAAGAACCTGAACGGATTTTTTTAATTTATTTATCCAGTGGCTTGACATCCAGATTAAATTTCATTTGATCTCAATAGTAAGAAAACTGTCAGAAAAGAGTCATGATGACTTCGGTTACGTTTTTTGCTCTGAAAAGCTAGTATGTTGACCAGCAGATTAATTTCTAATCTTTGACAGTTTCAAGATAGACATTTTTATATACAGATGTTTGTATCTCCTATTTTTCTTACAGTAAAACTAGAAAATATGTACAATATTTGTTTATCCAATTAGGCAAGCCAAAATTGAACACTGTGATTATCTCTATTTGGTTTGGCAACAAAAGGGCGGATAACATGTAATGGAAAGGAAAACTAGGTTATACAATTTGACAGTAAACATTGCTAAATTTGTTTCCAGTTTGAATGGCAGTAAACTGCCTGCTGTTAATGCATAACTTGTTATGAAGTTTCTGATGTGATAAATAGTTATAACATCCTATTCCACCTTTAATATGATCATAAATGTTTCTCATTGCTACTAGAACTCACTTTATCCTCATCTGGGACACCACAACCACCAAACCTTTCTAATCATACGTACTCTGCATATTTTACACTATAGGCTATTGAAACCAGTTGCTGGTAACCACCTCTGTATACTACAAAATCACCTCTGATACATTCTTCTATAAACTATCCAAGACAATTCGGATGCTATTTGTCCTGACAGGGAACATAAATATTTTGTAGCTATTTTTGCCAGTAATCAGCAATACGCTGATAGTCAGTTAGCACTCGTCATAAAACAGGGTCTTCAGAGACTGGAATTCTCCATACATGTCTACAGGCTTGTGGGCTCACAGTCAAATCCTTCTCTCAAGGCAGTCATATTCTGCCCAAAACCCACATCCAGGGCCAAATACACAGAAAGAGACCCATTACCTTGCTCGTATTGCATTCCCTGGGCTCTGGAACATATAGCTTGTACAAAAATTCAATTTCAAATGGCTTCATTTTTAATCTTCCCCTCTCCTTCCCCATATTCCATGTGAGAAAAGCAGGATCTATCACATGAAAGCGCTGTGCAAAACACAATGCACAGTACAAAAAACAATGTCTAATATACATAAAACAACTAGTCCTACTTCTGAAATACTGGGTTCTGCAAATAAAGGTCATGTAATATATTAGTAGAAATAATAAGATGCTAGCTACAAACCATGTTCGATGCATTGCATCAGCATCAAGGAAAAGTTATTAACCCACTAATGTTCATTACGGGATCCCAAAAAGGATATTTTTTCCTTTATTTTCATTATCATGCTCTAATGAACATCACAAAGTAGCACAAGGTGAGGTTATGTACATACAGAAGACTAAAGCTGTATGCCAGCTTCAGTTCACAGTGAAAAATCCTGGCATGCCTGATAGGCAATGAATAATCTGTGGAAGTTCGGATTTAAAAAACTGACTGGCAACTTAAAACTCTGTGAGCCATAAACACTGCTTACAGACCTACTGTAGCATGAATAAGCAAATTTGCCAATTCTATGTGTGTCAAGATGAACAACACTGGGCTAAAAACATTTAAACACTAAACAAAGGTCTAAAATGCATGATACAGCTTGATTCCTTTACAATACTATACCTAGATCCCAAAACAGTTTTCATGGCTTTTCACAGGCACCACTTTACTGTCCAGTTGCTCCTGGGCAATGGGCACTTGCTGGTGGTACCCAGCAAAGGGACCACAAAAGAGTCCATTAGGCAGTAAATACAAACAGCTGGTTTTTCAAAGATCCCTTTCAACAGGTTTCAAAAAGTGCTGCTTGAAAATGCTTTTGATACAAATGAAACTAAGGGGTTAAAACATTCTCCAAATAGTCTAAATTATTAAAAACCAGAAGTAGGCCAAATTCTTCGAAGACAATGGCTGCGCTTTCCTGTTTAGGGGTAGGCTGCAGTACCCTTCCCACCGCTCTGCTAAACAAGCTGCCAGGACAGAAAGACTATACTATGTTAAATATAAAATTATTTATTAAATATAAAAGGCCTATAGGTGTTACGCTTTGAAAATGCCAACAGAAGGATTTTACATAAACTCAAATGATCCTATAGAAAGGCAGAATAAAAGGCTACAAAAAAAAAAGAATGTGATAAAAGGAGAGACTGTGTATACTAATTGCTTATTAAAAATTAAGCAATAACCGAAAGA
>NW_010585680.1:0-34641 GCF_000705375.1 Tinamus guttatus | reverse complement strand
ATTCAAGACTGTTGTGTCTGAGGAAAAAGAACCATAGCTGTGCTGCATAAGAGCATATCTGCCTAGATTGGGCAGCACTGGTCATGCTCACAGACTCATCTCTAACTCTTGTTTGAGAAAGGGTCCACATGCCTAAAAGATCTTTCTACAAATATAAACAGGAAGTTTATTTGATTTTAAACCATTTTTATGCAAAAGAGATGCAAATAGAAACTTCAGATACTTATGTTCTCTCTTCCTTCCTCTGAGCCTTTCTTTTGCCTACCTTTGCCTACCTACTGACCCACCAGTACCCTTGTCCTTAATGAAGTAAAAGTAGCTCATATTTAATAAATCATTTTGCCTACTGTATCCTGGGTTTCTTATTTATTATTGAAAGCAGACCTTGAGATGTCTGTAAGATATCACATTATTCAAATATTTGCTATTTAATATCGGGGTTGACACTGACTTAATTGTTTGGATATATACCTAATACAAAACAAGAATTGACTTGCATCATGAAGCTGATAATTCTAAAACAATGACCTGAACAAAGGCAGATATTGGATACCACTGAATATTCAACACTGAATACCACTTTGGTACAACATTTAAGAAAATGTCTCTTTTCTGCACTATAAAACTTACAAGTTGAGAAAAAATATCAGTTTGACATTGTCACTTTGCTGTACTATTTATAATGCAGTATAAGGAAGTGAATACAAGTTAGATGCACTTCTAGTGAATAATCATGATCTATAATATGAAAATACTATGTACTGTTTTAATTATTAAATGGATTATTTATTATAGATTATTACACATTTTAAAGATCATATATTATTAAACTATCAATAATCTCAACAACTTTAAGGCCTGCAAAATCCAGTCATTTCAATATTGAATTTATATCAGAAAAAGGGTTATCAATTATATAACAGCATTAAAAGAAGCATTCAGTCATTGAACTTATCTTACCCCCTGCTCAGCCTAGTTTCACAGATGTAAATAAACTTTCTATTTCCTCTCATAGTTTCAGAAAGGCTCTGAACTTAAAACTTTTAAGCATTCCTCTCCTACTTCAGCTTCCCCAAGATTCTTCTATTATACTATTCCTGGTTTCATAAGCTTATTAGAAATCCTCACTACAAGACCGAGATTGCCTGTACCAGCTCTTTCAAAGTTCTTGAACAAAGATCATCCAGTCCCCTTAGTGTAAGAGCATTAACGTCTCACATTTGCTTCTATTGTAGATGTAATAATTTAAATTTACATACCTTTGCTCCCATTATCCATCATGCCTACATTTTGATCCTGAAAATTATTTTCCTAATTAAAACTAAGACAAAATAAAATAATCCTCTACTTCCTTTCACTCCAAAACTAACTCTGAAACACAGTAATTCTGTTTCTTTTCTTCTTTTCCTTTTATTTACGCAGTTTTAACTGCTTACCCCATCTTTCATTATTTTTTTGCTGGCTCACCAATCATTTTGTGAAGAAATTCATGCATCTCTTACCAAAATATCAAATCCTTGCTATCATTAACAGAATTTTTTGCAGCACAAATGTAGGAAGTTTGTATTTCCCATAAAAACAGAATTTCTGGTATTAATTATTTTTGTCATAAAGTTACAGATACTTCTGTAACTTTCTTGTGTAAGATATTTCTAATCTAATCAGTGTCTATAAGTAAGTACCTCAAGGGAGGCAGTGAGGAGGATGGTGCTGGCCTCTTTTCAATGGTGGTCCCTGACAGAACTAGAGGTAATGGCCACAAACTGAAGCACCAAAATTTCTTAACAGTGAGGGTGACAGAGCACTGGAACAGGCTGCCCAGAGAGGTTGTAGAGTCTCCTTCTCTGGAGATCTTCCAAACCCGCTTGGACGCAGTCCTGTGCCACGTGCTCTAGGTGACCCTGCGTGTGCAGGGGGGTTGGGCTAGATGACCTCTAGAGGTCCCTTCCAACCCTAAACATTCTGTGATTCTATGATTCTGTGACTCTATCCAAATCCAAGTACTCTTCTAGAAGATCCCTTTCATCAAGTGATAAACCAAAATAATTCTATTGCATCTACGTCTTTCTTACCTTCTCTTTGCTATATTATTTACTTCCAAATCATAGAATCCTAATCTCCATCCCTGTGGAGGGAAGGAGACATACTTGTGGAAGCATGGGTCTTACAGAATAAGATTGTCAATTGTCCAGATTGTCAATTAAGTTATTTTTCTAATTGTCTTTCACCGATGCCTTCAAATTAGTGAGTGCGCAACACCTCAGGAACCTACAAAGAACATTTTAAATAGTAGAGTGCTCCCTTCAATCTTTACACATACATATTCTATTATTCAGCACGACTGGAGTTCTGGTAATTGCATTTTGTACACAAATACCTGTTACGTCAACTGTGCTCAAAATGCATATGAATAGTTGCATACTTTTGTTTGACAACTCCTAGCATTAACAAAATGACATGCATTATAACATAAATAAATATAACTGTAGCTTGGGTTGAGGACAAAACTTAAACCTCTAATTAAAAAAAGGTTTGCAATGTGTCTTGATACTTATGTAAAAAGCACAATCTCCTCAACTTCTCTGTTTTCTGAGATCATTTAATTTGCAGAGTGCCCAATCAAAAGCTAATTCTCTTAGTGGTTTTACCTCCCAGATTGTAAGAAAAAAACTATACTTTTCTATAGCATGAGCAGATTCTCACTGCCCAGAGAATAGTATGCAGTTAGAAAGGGTGCACTCACGTATTCTGCTGGATAAAAATGTGCTATTGCTGCATGTAGCTGCAATGCATATGGCCAAATATTCAAGAATGAATATACAGTATTTAATAGTAACATAGGACCATAGATACTTGGAGTAATTGAGAGACATTTAAAAAAGAAAAAGACAAGATTTTTGTTTCAAATGGTTTACAGTCTAAATTAAATGTGAAAAAAACGGGGGAAATTACTATTCATTACATAGAAAAGTGGACTAAAATGTTCTTAGCCATAGCAGAATAATAAGCTGATTATAAAGTACTTAATGAGATTATTAATGAATATGGTCCAAATATTCCCTCTATACAAAGGCACATTTGATTTCTTTTTAATTTATTATTTGGAGAAGTACAATACAGAGCAACATGTGACAACCTAAGTAGTAAATCTCTGTTTTTTAGATTACAATACAAATTTGTATGAGCTTATAGCAGTTTTTTGTTGATTGGATCCTACTGCATTTACATCACTGAAAATGGTGAATAACCTCATTCCCATCAGTGGTGTGAGCTTATCAACTAACTTTAGACTCTTGAGCTGATATGGTGCGGGAGGCCAGACACGACTCCTGAAGGCTTCAATAACAGTCAAACAGAAATTGCTTTATTGTTCTCTAAGTACATTATTTATACCGAGCTTTTCTCGTCATGGCTGCTGCTTATTGGTGAGCACTACAAAGGACAGTAGCTAGTAACAGATTTATGATTGGATGATTCTTAGCTTGGCCAGTTCCTGCTCCATGGCCAAAACCTCCTTAAACTTGTTGATAACTTTCTGCTGTCTCTGTGTGAACTCCCTATCTCATAGATACACTCTAATCTTTTCAAGGTTAGCGTTCTCTGCTGAGGGAGCCAGGGATTTCACAGACCAGCTGCAATCCCTGACAATGCGGTTCAGATTAGGTTAAGTTAAGGCTAACTAACCCATGAAACATATGAGCAAATATAATATTATAATGTTCCTGGTGTCAAGGTCTAAGGAAGATTCTAAAGAAGAGTCTAAATTCATCTTATGGCAAAATGTATGCATGCAAGGAAGGAACTTGGAAAACTGGCAGAGAGTGGACTGCTAACATGAGCTAACAACATTTGCCTCAAACCCATTTATTTGGCAAGTTAAATGACTCAGCAAGACCCAGTGACAGGCTGGCATCATTCACATACCTCAAGCTAGACATGTACAGCAGAATTATCTTTGGCTAGCCATTAACCTTGGAGATCAATAGCAAGGTATACTGTATTAATAGCAAGGTATACTGTATTATTTGCTTATTTGCTAAATACCAGATGTAGTCAGATTATATGTAAATTTATTTACTTTCTAGGTCTCTTAAAATATTACTGGAAACATAGGCCACTCCTGTGACATTAAAAACAAATAAATTAGTCATTTTTCGACATTTGATTATAGACAAAATTAACTGCTTGAAATTAGACTATGGGTAAATTGAAAATAAAGGTGTGCAACTGGTACAAAGAAAGCAATCTACAGGTCCACTTACATGCTTAGGACTCTTAAGCCAAGATCTCAGACTCCCTCTATTACACACGCGAAATCATCATAGAATCATGGAATTATTATGGTTGGAAAAGACATTCAAGATCCAGTCGCAATAATTGAGTCCAACCATAATCGAGTCCAGCCATCATGACCCAGCTTAATTTCATTTAGCCTTGCCAACATCACAGACATTCCTTTTTCAGTATGCTCAGCAACCAAGGCAGCACTGTTTGAGGCATCTTATGTCTGAGGCATAGCAACCACACTACTCTTGCTAAGTCTATTAAAATAGCATATTTATAGATACCTACAAAGTGCAACACACACAAAGGCTAGGAGATTTTAGCAGAATGATTAATCAAAGAAATGAATATTATCTATCTGTAACCTATTTTTCCTTCAATGCTCACTTCTCAGATTTCTTCTTTTAACTAAAGCTACCAGAATAATATTATTTCCTAATAGTCATAACTTCTCTAAAAATAAGTTTCAAAAGTTCTTATTCATGTCTGCCTTCAGATGAGATTCTCGTATGAAGACACATATTGGATAAATTATTTAATGTGAAGGAGAAGGCAAATATGATCTGGATCTCAAAGATTGCTGATGTTTCGTATTTTCGGAATTGCCCAGGTGATTTTTTGATAATTAAATAATACAAAAATGTCTGTCTATAAAAACCCTGAATATTCTTTTCCCTAACAAGCCAGCCCAAAAGCACATATTTTCTTGATTTATCTAAGAAAATTATCATTTTTCGCATCGTGTGACTTAGAAGCCTGCATGTATGTGTCTGTGTGCAGACATGCAGAAACTGAACAGAAACATACTGATATGCATAGGCCACAAGTTGCTTTCTATAGTAAGTTACATTGTCCTCAAAAGTATAGAGCAGCACTAATGCTTTTATATGCTTAAATATTCTTTCTCAGCTTAATGTATATAACTGGAAAAGGAATCAGCTTCCAGCTCTCTACAGAATGATGCTGAAACTATAAATATAATTTATTATAGGTATTTTAAAACAATGAAAAGCAGTTCCACACCCAAGATCTTTCTTTTGTGGGTTAGGTAGATAATTCCTGGGGAAAGGATCTTTAGTGCCTAAAATATAAGACAGAATAATTTTGATTTATAGCTTCCTATTGCAATACTATGCTCAAACTGAAAAACTACTGAAAAGATTTCTTCCCAAAATAACACTTTATGTTGCCAAGTAAAATAAATGTGTTACCAAACTGCAATATAGCATTGTAAATAAAAAAGCAATTCATGATGTCCATTTATAACGGTCTATTTTGTCAAGCATTAATTTTAAACTCATTCCCTAAATAGAAAATTGTTGCTGGACCTTTTATACTTCACATTGCTATGTTTTATTACAACTTTATTGAATAATTTCTCAGTCTCTATAGAATATTATGTGGAGACAAAAAACATACATTTCTTTGTGATGAAGTGTGCAGGTGCCATGTTATCTGTGTGCAGGGGATTGCTACCTAAATTCAAGAACACCTCCTCCTCCCTCTCATTCTAGTTCTCAGAAAATAATATTGAGTAGTGGGCATGAAACTCCTAGTTCCATTAGCGGAACAGAAAGTACGTCCTTTCTTTCATCCTTTAAAGAGACTATAATAGAAGCTAGCTTTATTTTCTCATAAGAATGAATATTTCAGAAAGAAATCCTGAATACAGCTATGCATAGATGAGCAATGAAGTTCACTGAAAATTTCCAAACATTTTTACAACCATGGATTACAACCATGTTTGCGCATTTATAATATAAATATATAGCATAAAATTTGCATATTTTATAGGTGGCAAGTGTTGCATAAATTTATTAAAAGGTAACAGGTAGAAATTAAAAAGTGCATTGAAGCATCATATTGAACCAGCTGAATGTCTCAGCTGGGTGACCTGTTCTCACACATTCTGCTCTAGGATGCTTCCAAGGCTTAGAAGCATCTTATGTATGTCACAGTTACAATGTTTTTCATTCAGGCTTTATATATCTCTGTGTTAATGTTTTAACCCTATACAGATACCTATTCCATACCTATTCCATTCCATAATGAACCTTTAAAAACACAACACCTTTTACATAAAGTCACAAATAAGGTGCATACCAAAAAGGGTGATCAGAAAATTTTCAATACAAAGATTTTAATTTTATGACTATGCAGTACCTGATCTGCCAAACAAAGTAGTCACTTCCTGGAAAAAACATTTTCAGTCTTAGTCAGTCCTAATTTACAGGGTTTACAATGATCAATTTTCTTTCTAAAATGCTTTAGAGATGTAAAACTAGCTATATTTGCCTTAAAGGTATTTGGCATTCAATAAAAAAGTGAGTTTAAAAATAAATTCCTTCATGAAATTTAGATATGGGTATGATTATGGAATATTACTGCCAACTGCAATTAAGCATTATAGTATGCTGTTTTAAAACCGTGATATGTTTCCTGGAATAAATTTTCATGAGCCATCCATAAAATTTCTAATCAAGATGTATGCAATATGTGCAATTAAGAAGATTTTCAAATTAAAAAGTTGTCTTAAGATAATAATAGAAAAAAAAATTTGGATTTTCAATATAATTCTAAGCAGAGGTGAAGGTTGGACAAAATGCCAATTCTTTACGTTTATAGAGTAGTCATGGTATTTTGAGGTCAAAGAAGCATACAAGGAAGTTCCTACAACAGCTGTTGTTTAATATTACTCACAGAGTTAATATGTTCACAAATGAACTTCAGTTTGAAAACTCATCTGATAAAATTTGTTTAAATAAATTTGGATAAGCAAATATATGCAAGGAAGCTTCTTCACCTGTTCTACATTTATTGTGATGTTTTACAGGTTATTTATTAAAGACATAATATAAGATCTAAGATTTATTCCAATACTCTGTTTTCTGCACTCTGAATGTCAATAAAATTATTCCTACTGTAAGTAGTTAATGGTTAGTTGAACAACGCATCTAGACACAGCAAATAAAATATTCAAGTAGCTATAAGAAATAGAACCACTTAAACATTGATGGTTTTAGTTATGATGGTGGTGGTATTAATTTAAATAGCTGATATCTGACACTGGTATATAAAACCTAACGGTATCATGCTCATATTTATTGCAAAAGAAATTGGAACATAGGATGTATATTAAAAAAAAAACATTAAATATGAGGCCTTTTTTTAAGCAAGGTGCAAATGTATACCCTTACTTATTCACATACAGTTCACAGTTCAGGCAAATATAAGGTGGGCCAGGTGAAGGCTCCAAATCCACAAGCATTTTACCACATTTTTTAAATAGGATTTTGTAAGATTTTCAGTTATTGATAAGTCCTCTATCTCTTCCATACAATTCAATTTATCTCTGAATGTCAAAAATATAATTACAGATTTGAGGGATAAAATCATTTCCTTCTCAGATAAAAAGTAAAATAAAATCTCTGACACAAAGTCTACAATCTTACTGATAACCTCTCAAAGATCCCTCTGTACTCTCAAAGTTTCTCTCTCTGTTTTAAGTATCTTCATATGATAACCATTTTGCCAGAGAACAACATAAACATACAAAAATCCCAGAGAAAACCTGCAAGACACAGATTAAACATTTACTCTTTTTTTCCAAAGCACACAGCTAACTGTACATAAAAGTTATGTAAATTTCAGAGTTTTCAAACAATTCATAAACATACATGAAAGCAGAAAAACTACTCATGTAGACTACTATTGCCAGAGTGTCTGAACATGGACTGGCAATCATTCAGAAAGATGCTGTTAAATGATGACAGCATTATTCCAGAACAGCAATGATTCGAAACACTCGGTTTTTATACAGAAATTACAAACATCTGAAATAACAAAAGTAGAAACCCCATATCCATCACGTACATAAGATTCTTGAGGAACTGAATAGAGCAAACAAGACTCCAGTGCATGGATGTGCTGCAGCTTGACACATGTGGCAAAAAGGAAACTATAAATGTGTAGGAAAACGTACCTAATCTCAGGAAGAACTGCTGGTTGTGATTTTTTTTAAATGTACAGTGACAAACAATGTCTTAATGGCCAATATTTATACTGAGCTGAAGGTCAGACTGACAGCATTTCTCTTCCATTTTCCATTTATAATTGTCTTTCTGGTACTGGTGAACTTGAAAAATCAGTAGAATGTCTTTTGGATGAGTAGGAAGAATGAGAAATTGAAAATACAAGTAAGTAGTTTATAAATTTTCTTCAGATTGGTCCTTAGGACTTGCCATAATGTATATAAAGTAGTATAGGCTATAGTTTTTAAAACCAGAAGAGCTCACTATAGGAGGTAATTCTGATTATTAAAAGAGTAAAGGTCAGTAAAATCTATCCTGGAATTTCCTTCATCTAATCCCAAAAACCTGAGTCTTGAATATTTTTTAGAGAATTAATCTGGATAGAGTTAAAATGATGGAAAATTCATCTAACAGGTATGTAATTTGTTTCATAATATCTCTTCCATATATTTTGCGATATTACACACTGCTAACTTAAACGGTGATGGAATACTGCCACAGATTTTACTGCTAGCTTAAAAAGCATTCTCACATTATGTGTTTTGGCCTTGTAGTCTCTTGTATCCTTCTGCCATTTATATCCAATAATTATATATTTTATGGGCAAGGCCACTGTTACTGAATACTGCCAGCTGAAAGTCTTGGTGCAAATCTTTTGTAATACAGTCTGTTCTGTTTGAGTAACACTCAACCAGAGCAACCAAAAGAAAACTTTCCAATAAGCTGTATCTCTATTATAAGCATTTACCAACAATTGCTGTACAAGTAGGAACAACTGGAACTGACTTTTTACATTGCTGGCAACTAAAATTAGCTCTCTTGATTGTCTCATTGTTCTGGAAAATATAAGTTCCTCTATTCACTATGATCCACAAATTATTGTTAATCTGCCTTGAAGAGTGAATATCTTAATCAGATGAAGCTTATGGACTGTTTTCAGTCTTATATTTGTACTTAGTAGTACTTAATTCCAATTTGGTTCTAGCCACACAAGCAAGACCACTCACCTTCAGTGTAATTTTTATTACATTACCAACCTGTTTTTTTCTTACAGCATTCATATAGAATTTCCTGCTACACTTTAATTTCTGATCCCTCTTCTATCATAATCATTTTAGCACTTTCTAGCTTTTATAGTGTGGTAAGTGAACATCCATGTATATTTATATTCATATAAATAAAAATAAATGAGTCAGATTTTAATTTTAAAGAAGCAGCATATCAAGGAATGAGTGTGTACAAAGTAATACCATTTTTGGTTTGGTAATCAAATGACTCCTTCCATCACAACCAAGCTCAAAGGAAATCCTGAATGGAGGCTTTATGGTACTACCTGCCAAATGAAGTAGCCCACTAAGAGACAGAAGCCCAGCATACTGTGACATACTATATACCAAAATGGAATGTCAATAGAACTTGTTTTAAAGTGAAGCTGCAATAAAACACATTATACTTGTAAGGATCATCTGACTAAAATCACTGCCAAGAAGACTTGTTGCCTGGTTAACTAAAAAAGATAAAAAGTCTGTATAAAAAAATGTCCAAGAGACTTATTATGCAACTAACTCTATCGGCAGTAATTTTGCTTCAAATATTTCTCATTTAATAATAACTAGGTAACATCATCAAAGTATTTGCAATACCCCCATATATAAATAAATATTTTCTGCCATATAAAGGAAATACAGCTACAAAACACTGCGAAATCTGAGAGTGCTTAGTCAGCTACAGAAATTATGTTTTTAAGCTTCACATTGATATATACAGGACACTACACTTTTGGGTTACCTTTACTTATAGGACTATAAACCTTTGCACCTTATTTGACACCTGACATATCAGATCCAGCATTTCCAAAAGCATTTTTCTGGGGGCAGGTGGGGGAAATGGAAGCGGGGGGCACAGGGACGGAAATGCCAATCATCGTTTATAATTATTACTATTTCAGCTTTGAGACTTTGAAGCCCCCACTCAGATTCAGATTTGATCAAAACGCACATATAAAAGGAAGACTGACTTAACCGCAGGCAGAGTAGCTACCCGCTCCAGCACCATAGTCATCCTGGGTGTATCTAACCTCCCAAAGGAATGGCCAGCCAGGAGTAGGTGGGCACAGGAGCACCAACTGCTCTTCGGCTTTTCTCTGCAGATCTGCATCTCTCTCAAAGATGAAATTCAGATACAGTTCTTTCAATAATTCACTCTAAAAATCACTCACAAAGGCCATATGGACCATGCTGCATGAGGCTTGGTTTCCTCTGACACAGAGAGTTTTGCCACCAAAACGTCACTGAACATCCTCACAACACACCCTGAGACATTTAACCAGTTAAGCGGGCTGCGGTGCAGGCTGCTTAATTTTTTGTTATATCAAACACTTTGAACTAAACAAACAAACAAAAAATACTAATGATCTTGTCATAGCAGAGCCCAGCTGGAATCTGGAGTCAAATGCTTTGCAATCGGAACATGTTTCACGTGGTCTAGAGACCTGAGCACCTTGGGGCTCTCTGCGTGCCCATGGAACGAGCATCACACTCTAGAACTGATGCATTCTGCCCTGTTAGATAGATGAATTCTTCATTTTTCACTGAATTCATGCTAAATTCAATCTAACAGCAAAGGGTTAAAATAGACTAAGGTCAGGATCCAAATGACACAAAATTAAACTGAAATGCTTGATATCTTTACTTAAGACAAAGGTTCTTTCAGCATAGACAGTGAAGACTATCATCTCCTCTAATTTTGTTGGACAGGTTTAAATAAGTGATTTAAAGCTCCAGTTTTAATTATGATTTAAATTAACAAGTGGAAATAATGGTTTAAATAATTGATTTATATCTTGTTTTACCTTTGCACAGTTATTTTCCTAAGAAAGGTCAATTCCCTTTCATTGCTATCCATTAAAATGTGTTAACTTGCAGTCAAATGTAGCCTTTACATTAAAGTCCAAGAAGATGAACAAGAAGACTCTATCCCTATGTATGTATATATACACTCACATTACACCTAGTATAGAAGACAACACTATACCTACATATATGTTAAGTAATCACATAGAATACTATATGTTTAATTTTTTTACTAGTACTTTACGATATTCAAATCTTCAGTTTCCCCTATTTGATTTTGATGATAATTAATCTTAATATTCAATGTTTCTGGAAATCAGCTTTTGACAGGAAACTGAAATTCGATTGCAATACAAAAAAAGAGAAATTTACAGTATTTGTTACTATTTAAAATTATTACATAGTACGTATTTTAAAAGTGGCAGATGGGAACTACAACTGGCATGCAAATAACAGAATCTATATCAAAAGATTCGTTTTTGTTCTTCCAGATTTTAGAATTGAGATTCAGACCTTTTTAAATTATTAGAAGGAAATTAGTTTCTTCACCTTGATAGCTACAAATCAACTTTTCAATTTTGACAAGGGCAATCTGAATTAACAATTTTTTGTTCTTTTGAGCAGTGAAGGGGGCACAGTTTGCTGCCAGTCTAGCATTGAAGCTTACTGATTTTTAGTTCTCAGTTTAAGCAGCTGGCTAATGTTTTAACATTTTGTTAAAATGGGCAATTAACTTGGGCAATACATATATGATTCCTGAATCCATCTTTAATTATTTTGGTAATTTTGCATTCTGTAGTTATGAAATGATACTCGTGAAACAACGGATGAAAATGATTTACTATAATCTTCATAAAAAGAACTCTTAATTCACATGGCACATTCATATTGCATGGAACCTATAAAAGTGAATTGACATCTGTCTGAAAACTATTCCTTTATATATTATTCTAATCAGACTAAATTGGATGAGATTATTTTCAATCAGTTCAGATCAGATTCTGCAAACATTCAGGGATATCTGGGGTTATCTTCAGCTAAAAATAGACGGAATACTACTTGTTAAAATTTAGAACATTCATTCAATAATTTAATATGCTCGCAAGGTTTCCTTTTTATAAATTTATAATTTGGAGATATTTGTCACTTTTAAAATGAAGTCTTTAGATACTTTTGCAGAATCAAGAAAAATGCTTTCTTGAACTTTTAAGTCGTAGAATAGTCATATGAGCAATATATGCAGAATTTAATTATCGTTTCCAGTGTTGAGCCACAGCACGGTATATTATTATTCTGGGAAGAAAGCTAACAATCATAATTCTCAGTTTTGGCCTTAATTTCACAGTGGATACACAAAGTAGAAAATGAGTTATTCTTAAATAAAACATAAAATTCAATGAAGTTGACATCATGAAGTGAAAAACTAATAATACCTACAAACCTCTTTATTCTAGTGATGATCACATTTTTACAGCTCAGACGTATAACACATTTTATAAGCCTTTGTTTTGTTCCTTAATGTAACACTTTTGCAAGATAGTGATAAATGGAAGTCAGCCCTAGTAACAATCACTTCTTTGATAAAATATTTCTTTACCAGAGGGTTCAGTTCAATAGGAGAACAATTACTGCCTGATTGTTTATGGCCCCAATAGCTCCCTTTTCATCAGAATGTGTAGAGGAATCTTCCCTGTAATTGGTAATATGGTTAAAATACATTAATATTTGACACTAATTTCTACACAGTAATTCAAGAGATGTCATTTGAAACATTACCAACAATTTTGGAAGTGATATAAAAATCTTATCTGGGAAAATTTCATGTTCATGACAAAACTTAATAACACTATAAACTGATATTCCTTTGAAAAACATTTTACCCTATTCTTGGTTTGCTCTTTACAGTCAAAATACAGAGTTTAATTAATGACTGGTCCTTTTGTAATTACCAGTTTCACTCAATGCTTCTAACTTTATTCGGACAAAATTAAAAGTAACCAGTTCCCACTGAACTGAAACTCATTACACAATCATAAGACAATTTCCTCTAGCACTTTCTCAAGCTCTAGAAGCTTTGACCCAGAAGCTTTGATGCCAAACAATACTGCTCAGTGAAGACTTTTCTGTTCTAGAAAAAGTCATTTAATGCATTCTAAATCTTATTGAGAAATGCACACAGTATGAATGAATACAATGCTAAATTGCTAACTATTTTTCAGATTCAGCTGATTAAGCCATACTTTTTGAAAAATTTGGAAAAAAAAGAAAGAGACAGAGAGATCAGTGATATAATTTAGCAAGGTTATCAAGGCATTTCACACCTGCTTCCAAGAAACTATGGCCGATCTCTTTCTGAATACAACTAATTATTTCAAATATTTACATTTTGGCTTCCCACGCTTTTAATCTTTTGTGTCTGCTTAGCTGGAACTGAAAGTTTCAATATGAAAAATAGACTGAAGTGTATAGGAATGAAAGTGGAAACAAAACATTTCCAGCAAAGCTTTTCTAATTGACTTTTTTAACCAATTTTGCCAGGGATGGAATAGTAGTACAAGGATGGTTTTCAAATTTTCTTGAAAAAAAGAGGATTCTTTTTTTGTTTATTTGTTTGGTTTTTTTGTTTGAGTTTTTTCGCTCCCTTTGTGTCACGGAAAGTATATAATAATTTCCTTCACAGCCTTTATTGCGAGTTAAGTTTTTCTCGGCATTGTAGCAGTCTACCACGCTGTTTGATGATGAAGACTTAACAAGAGTATCAGGGTTTCATCAGCTTTATGACGAAGTAAGATTATTGTAAAAACATATATGCGCAAATATATATGTGCAAATCTTTGTATGTGCTTCCCCAGTCCCTTTTTGGTTCTAAACTTGCGTTGAGAAGTGCATTTGAAATATCTGATTGCCAGAAATACTGTTTTCTGAAACAAATGTCCACGAGACGTTTTATACAAATCTTTGGCAGGAGTAACTATGACTCTCTTAAGGGAACCATAGTTACAACCTGGGCTTAGCTGCAGAGACAGTACCTCCCCGCAGTTCCCGCCGGACCCCGATTTCCATCGGGTGACTGAATCTGTCTCTGCCCCAGGATATAGTTGCTCGCGCCCTGCTGAGTAGTGGTCGCCGGCTACTCAGCAGTATTCAAGGTGAAAAGCGAAAAT
This sequence comes from Tinamus guttatus, assembly GCF_000705375.1. Next base: position 20,310 of record NW_010585680.1, on the reverse strand, counting down.
TATCCCAGTTGAATTATTGGGCCGTACCCCCGTGCCTCGGGGTTTTCTCTCATTTGGCATCCCAGGTTAACTTGGGGGCTGGTTCTCCTGGGCTATACTGAACCCCCATAGACGATGTTCCGATCCCTGGGGTCCAGGATCGTGCACTATGTCTCGGTGGCGACTCAAACCGGAGAAACCTCCTCTGAGGGGGCCAGGATAAATCCTGTGTGATTACCATCTACTCCTGAGTCTAAGGTCCACCTTACTGGAATATTGACATTTTATAATTCAGAATTTGGCGACTGGGGGGGGATATCCCTGCTACCCCCGCTAACTTGGATTGTTTGAAAGATCTCCCGGAGGTGTATGAGATGCTGGTAACGGTGGCCACGCCTCAAAAGGTGATTGAGGAGGAGGCGCGGACACTAGAACGACCATCCCCCCCTGGTGAAACAATCCGTACGGAATTGGCTACCCCTACCCTGGCAGCCGTGGGAGGAGCGACCGAGGTTTCGACCCCGGTCGTGAAGATCCCCCAAGATCATCCTGCATGTCCATGCTGTGGCGCTAGGGTAGGAAAAACTACGGCTTTGCATGAATACCTGAGGAGGGCGCATGGTCGGAAGAGAGTTCTTTACCAGTGTTCCCGATGTGGGAAAACTGGTGATAAACATCACAGTATTGCGTGCCAATGTATTTCCAAATGTATTGCACGCTATCTGTAATAAACCTTTCTCTCTGATATTTTTTTAAAATCTGAGAGGAGAGGAAAACATGACTTTGTTTCATGAGCTAACACTTCATAGCATGAAGTAGCCGTTTCTTTGGTGTATTTTAAAGAGTTTCATTTTGTTCCATACACAACTTTCAACTGTACTAACTCCCATTAGGAAACTCACATATCAGTAAGGATATTTTCTAAGTATTTCTGTAGCTATTGCCTGAAAATGTGTTTCTGATTCATTACAGATTTCATCTGCATTTTACTGATTGTGAAGATGGATATGAATTATTGTTGCTTTGCGATGCCTGTGGAAAATTGCTTATCTTTATTCATTATTATAAAAAGTAATAGGACTATGCTTGTTGTGACAATTGCCCCATCAGCTTCCAGAAGTTCCCACTATTGCTCTGTCAGTGGGTGAATCCCAAGGTTTAAAAAGTTTGTATGTTTAGCTGTTTTGGTAGGCTGCCAGACTTTTCTGAGGAACACCATCAGCAGAAGGGAAATGGTATTTTAAGCAGTATAACTCAACTAAAACTGAGCAGAACTTATCAGCAGTACTTCTCTAGTCAGAGGGCTTTCACATTCAGCTGAACTTTAAGAAATTTCATGGATTTGCTGAAAACAGAGACATTAGGAACTTCTGAACGTATTTTTGTTTGTAACATTTTGTATTATTTAAGAAGCTATTTCAGAAGCAAAAAGGAAAATAAAAGATAAAACTAGCACACAATACATTTTACACATTCGGTTATTAAGTAAAAAATTCACAATGCTTTTAGGTAAAGAGTGAGAAGAAGCTGCAACCTCATTTTAATATCCATTCTGTTCTAAATTTGTACATTCTATATCCTCCAGTCTAATGGGAGAAGTGCACAGGGAAAACAGCAGGAGAAAATGCATCAAGTATAAAAGAGGATAAGATCATTATCTTCCTTTGTTCTGTAGAAAGTGAGGTTTGACCCACTGTTGTCGCTAAGTGCTGAACAAACCAAGGAAGTGCTAGATCACTTCTGAGTTTCAGGCTGTCATTTCAGAGATCCCAGTCCCTGCTGGTCCACTGCTAGAAGAGTAAGTTGTGTTGGGAAAAAATATCATTTAAATGCAGTTAAACCACTTTTAACCACTTAGGTGACGGAAAATGAGGGATTGCTGATCATGTTTACTTGACTTTATGGCAATGAATTTACAAAAGTTGGGTTTGTTTCAAACAAAAATGAAAACATCAACCCATTCTCCCTGCAAAACAGATTTCTCTCTTATTTTTTCCCAGCTAGACATTGAATACTTACAACCCATATTCACTCCGTGAAAACACAGGTGACACTATTTTGCCTCTGCCTTAGAGTCCAAGAGACTCCAATGAAGATGTTTCTCATCTCCTTTTCCCCTTTCCTGCTTGACTCGGTATACTTGAATGTAAAAATTGGAAAAATAACCTTTCTAGAATCTGCATTTAACTAAGATAACAGGAATGAGAGCAAAAGTTTCACGGCAAATTGCATTCTATTACATATAGATTACAGGTTACTCTTTGAAATTGTATATAAAGTAGTATACAGAAAGAAAATAACAGCCACTAATGAAATAACAGAGACTATTTCCACAGCATTTTAGCAGAGTAAGGGTGTACATTTACAGAGGTCTATTTAGAGAAAAAAAAACAATATCACAGAAAGATTAATCAGGACACTAGTTAGTAAGATTCTTAAATTTCCTTTTGAGTTATATGCAATTTAGGAATGTGCTATCATTACTTATTGCCTAGTAAAACTGTCATAGGCTCCTGAAACCTCCTAACCTAGATTTTTCTGAATTTTTGATTTTTTTTTTTTAAGCGGAGTAGCAATCAATGTACACCATCTGGTGAGAGACCCAGAGGCAACATAAATGATGCAGTATAACAATGTGGAAAAGTGTTTTTCATCCCTTCTAGATTATTCAGGTTGCCTCTGTCACTTCCTCCTTTTCCTCTCTTCCTTATACCCGAATGTCATCTCCCTGGTAACTTCTGCTCCTACCTCCTTTCCGATCATTCTCTGTGAGTAGCACCTGCTCCAGCTAATAAACACAGGAGAACTTGGCTATGGATACACCAGCAGAGCAAGATGTTCCCAACAGCACTATTAAGTAAACTCTCATTCTTCAGAGCTGAATTCAGCATTACTTAATGCTGTATATTTCATTGAAATACATATTTTCTTTCTTCAATATTTTATTGAGAAGGATATATACTGCAGCTCTGCCACCTTAGCTCAATGAGGACACGTCAAAATCATCTGCCTGTCCCTCATGTATTCCCAAAACATGGAAATTTTCCTTTCACTGTCTTCACAAAAATTACATATTTGATTTTTATGATGCAAACTGGACACTCAGGGTCATAACATTGATGTGGGAAGGATTTGTTAACACAAATATATGCGCTTTTGGAGTTGTTTTTTGAAACACAGGCAGATTTGCAGTGAGATTATCATTAGAAGCATTTACTATTTCTTCTGCAAATGGTAACAAAATGTCTGTTTTAAAATTGAGAATTTTTCCCTATGCCGTGCATCTGTGTTTTTGGACGTTTCATAAATATAGTTAGAACAGATATGACAGTTCCAGCTCCTACTACTGAAATCCAGTTGCTTGCAAAGATACGCTATTTCTCACAGAAGATTCTAACAACAAGAATAACATTGTATTGGAAGTTTCTTATATATTTTCAGACTTTTTAATCCAGAAGGATCTAAACACCTTTTGCTTATTCTGTGCCTTGGGCTTTCCTCAAATTAATGCAATATAGCTTGTAATTGGCTAAACTGTGTCAGACACATGACAAACCTCCAGGCCAGCCTCAGCACAAAAACTATGCTGTGATATTCCTCATTAATATGACAACAAAGTGATAGTTTTCTACTTCAGTCTCCAGTTTGAAGAGGTCTAGATTTCCTATTTATAGAAAGCACTACAAGGAGGCATGATGCGTGTTGTAGTGAAATTCAGTTTGAGATGCCAGGAAGTGAAGATTTTGTCAAGGATACATAAAAAAAATCTCAAAAACGACTGCAGCTATTTATAAAAAGAAAATCAAAGCAATGGCTCTGTTCCAAACTTACTTTGCAACTACCGATTGGTATGAAAGATGCTAATGGCACCCCCAAGAGCATAACGCTGATGGTGGCCTTCATCCCGCAACTATAAAAAGCATTACTAATTTTCTAGCCTGTGTTTCTAGCATTGTTAGGCTAAGTAGAAAGGAAAATTAACAGAGGTGACCTCGTGTGTCAGCAAGGTATGGCCAGACACTTGAAATCACGTGCATGTTAGTAACCACCTTATATGTGACTTCCAAAACACTGATTCTTTCTCTGGTCCAGTGAATAGCTGATAAGGTAAATGGAAACAGTTCTGCTGGGAATTACTGAAAGAGAACCATGCCAGCATTAACCTTGCACTGCTGATCAGGTCAAAGTCACGACCTAGGACATGTATTTAAGCATGAAGAACCCACTTTTGTTTTAATAAACTGTTACTTAAAATAATCATGTTAATGACTCTATTGCAATCTTGAGGATGAGATCTGAATTTTCTTTATTTTGAAACAATATGTATCAGTTTTAACAAAAAACAAACACACACTTTAGTTTCACTAGGAAAATTCCGAATGCTATCTGGGTTTATTTTTGCCTAGACCAATTTAATATTGTTTATCTACTCAAGTTATAAACTTATATAACAAATATGCATTTTAACTTGAACTATATAATGGATATAATAGATGGATTTCTCAAAAGAATATGAAAAAAGTGGCTGCAAAATGCTAGAAAAGTTGCTAACCAAGTAAATTAATCTACGCAACATCCTGTTGCAAAGAAGTTCATTCAGAAAGGGTGTCTTATAGAGATTTGAAATCAACACATTGTGCAATGAAGCACCTAAGATATTTTTATTTAATAGTCACATTTAAATAGCTTCCAGAAACCACACTGCATCCACGTACTATAAAATCATCTGGAAAGTCACAGTTATTTTCCAAATAACTTGGAAGTCGAAACTAATGCTATAGTACATAAAATCTGTACCTGTTCTTTCATTTTAAATATCACTTAAGACATTAAGACCTCAGTTAGTCTATGTGTCCCTTTAATTTATGAAGGGAGCCATTAGCTATTTGGTTTCTCAGAAAAGCTACACGAGAGGCTCATGTTGTGAAGGTATTGGAATGAATACCTGAAGCTGCTATTGCTTATATCTTACTTGAGAAACAAACAGGAAAACACATTTTTAAACATTCTGAGAATTTGCTTTTTCAAGGTATGATTGAATTGTTCTTGTTCAGGAATCAATACTAAATTGTTTGTATGAGCTGTGGCTTTAGAAATAGTTTCTTTTTCTTATAGTTATGTTGGGCAAACAATATTTGATCCCAGAACCAAATTCTTCCCTGACAAGTTTCATGTGCAGCAAGAAAGAGGATACCATGCATCATTTACTTGCAAATAACAATAAAAACAATAATTTAAAAGGAGTTGAGCTATTTATAACTTTACTATAACATTTTTATCTACACACTGGCAGGTGAGATGAAAAGACTGTGATATTCAGTCTGAAGATTGGAAAGCTGAACTGATCAGTAAGTACCCTGGGAATCTGACATGCCCCGACAAAGTGCCATTTGCATAGCCCATAAGAGGATGCAAGGAGACACCTGCAGCCTTGGGGATGGGATACCTAGTCAGACAAAATTTTCGGAGGGCTCTGCCTGAATTTTGACACATGCAAAATTACTTTTAACTTATAAAGATGTATTTGCTCAAACATAAAAGGAAATTTTTTTTGAAACTACATCACAGGGTAGGTTCTCCTCTTAGAGTTCACCAAAAACATCCACAGATTTCCTGGGCTTCAGTGAACTATATATTCCCACCTGGGTCCCTAGGAAAAGCCTTCCTTTCTTGCATTGCTCTTGCACATGTCCAACTTCCTGCATATACCCAAAGTTTCTCGTTCAGTCCTGACGCTTGGTCTCCTTTGATTCTATGTATCCAGCCTATTCTCTGCCCCATTTATCCTTCTTTGCTCTTAGGGACGAAGGAAACTCCCCTTCTCCGGAGAGTTCCACCTATTCAGAGCACAAGGTGAATGCTCATCTTCCTTCCTGCTTCATTCCAGGCACAGCTTTTTACAGAGCTTAACGTACATAGGCAATAACTAACAACCAAAGAATGAAACAAATACTATCCAAGAAAGCTCATCTTTAAGAACATTTCACCTTGCTCTTACACGAGATACAGGCCTTTCCACTCTCCAAATCAGATATTATCTGAATATGTTGGACGCAGTCCTGTGCCATGTGCTCTAGGTGACTCTAGGGGTCCTTTCCAACCTTAACAATTCTGTGATTCTATGTTTCAACTAGTGAGGCACTTAACTGCTTTTCAATTCTCTCCCAGCTGTGTTCTTGGGAAGAATCATGACATCTAGTGATCAGATTGAAAATCACAGCCAGGTCTTCACTGCCAAACTGAACAGACATGTTCACCTCCACGCTTGTAAATTATATTCTCATTACAGCTTCAAGATTTATCACATGAAGAAGTCTTCACAGGCTTAAGGTCCCTGTGTTTCTTGTGTTGGAAATCAGAAACAATAAACCAATATAATGACTGTCTGGCTTGCTTGGATTTGTACCCAGGCACATAGTATTTTAAATCCACAAAGTAAATATTCCTCATGCTTTAAGATCTTACACTCTGGCGTGTTCAAAAAGCAATAAACTTTAATATGTATTTGACAGGACTTTTGTAAGACCAAGACTAGCGCTACTATTTTTTTTTTTTTTTGGCATTTGGCTTTTTTTTTTTTTTGGCTACACCAGACATTCAGAGTTTTGTTTAATTCGGTAAGAGCTCAATGCTAACGCTGCAGTTACAGATTAAAATGCATGAGGCTAGGTAATACTACTCTCTGTAATGTTTTTCAAATAGATTCTCTTTCCAGACAGTATTATTTCCATCCCAGAGTCCTGGAAAGTGAACAAACTTCTAGGATATTAAACTCCTGCTCATGTTCATCAGTTCTTTTTAATATCAGCCTCAGCCCATAAATGTCTTACCATATTATATAACTTCATTAGCTTTTCTTTACCAGCATGATCACACAACACTGTGTGAAGCTACATTTGTACCCTCAAGCAGTTGTCACCTATATATTAGATCATTTTATGATCTATTAATTACATGAAACAAAACAAGGCACTGAAGCACATCACATCATTGTAATATAATTGGCTCCATTGTACCATGCTGGAAGTTGACTCCTTTCCAGCTGTTCTTGACTGAAAATTCGTTATAGAGACCTCAGATCTTATTTTCACAAAGAGCTACAGACCTAATATGCACCACATATCATTTTACAGTCTTCTATTTTCTTCCTGATAAACTTTAAAATTCACCTAAACAAACTATTGGAATAATGATGTTTAATCCTCAATTTCTCTGCAAAAATCACAGTTGCACATGATATTCTGACCCATTTGGAGGTTAGGAAAACACTAAAGCATATGTTTGTATACATCATGACAAAAACACTTAAAACATAAAATCTATAGAATAAGTACAAAAAAAAAGCCAAGTGTTTTTCTGCATAGAAAGATGATATTTACTCAAATTTTGTAAGTAAGTCATTTATGTCCTCTTGCCCAGGCAAAGAATAACTTTGAAAATTCCTTCAAAAGTCTTTTTTTAGAAAGAGATTTGTTTATGCATGCACTTTTACTCACTTCTGTTAATGGGTATAAGTGCTTTCTTTGCACCAGCACACAACAAGCCTGCAAGGATTGAATGGACTGAAAAAATATGCTAATGCTTTGCTAACTCCATGAGTTGCCCTACAGTAGATCAGAAAAAGTCAACAAAACTGAAGCAGTAAGTCCTTACAGACAATCTTGTTGAAACATAGTGTCTCACAGTAGATTTTGAATGTTTAATCAGGTTGTGTACCTGCACTCAAGAGAATGATTCACCACAATTTCTGAAATGTAAATGGTCTTTCTTTGTGTACTACTGAGTGTTTCTGCTTTCACTCAAGTCTACAGATATTTTGGTTAGTAAAGGAAAATTCAGTAGATCATCCATAATTAACATTTCTGAGCAACATTTGGGTGACAAAAGCATATGTTTAAACATATTGGATCTGTGCTTTAGATCACAAATATTCATATGAATAAGAAAATTATATATTTAATAGTTTCTAACCATCCAAAAACACTCAAGTGTTTTATGGTATCAGTTAATTCAAAACTGTAATTTAACCGTGTGTTTTAGACATTAGCAGCTTTGAATGTTACAAAGAAGCACTCTGCTTTGGAAGACGTTCTAGAGAGTTTACTAGAGCACATTCCTACAACTCAGAATCTCAATTTCTGCAAATTTTGGCCATCCAAATGTCCTGTTCTTCTACTAAAGTCTACACCATTACTGGAAAAAAAAAGATATCGCACTCTCATACACATGTTGCTTAAAAATCCTGTTTGCACACAAGCTTAATGATCTCCAGATGAAAGACCATAGCTATCCATTGTACATTTATTCATGTGTTGCTATAAAGCTTGATGCAGGTCTGTGATTTCATTTTTAGATGCCAGTATACAACACAATTCATCTGACTTTATATTTGCAGCATGCTCGGTGATAGTAAGAGACAAAAATGCCAGCAGTGTGATCACTAGGTAGAAATATCACAAACAAATCACCTATAGGTTTCTGTACGGTTTTTCTAAATAGCCAAAGGCTGCAGAAAAGTGAAAATCTAGGCATGTTACTTGTCTAAAACAACACATGTCAGAAGAGTTTTAGTGTTTAAGAGGCATAGACACATCATCCCAAGTCCAAAGAACTAAGTTGGAAGATTCCTTTACATATAATAGTAATTCCTTACTTTTGAGTTGAATGAGTTTAAAATTCTGAAATATTGTAGAAAATTAAGTCTACTTACTGGGCATGTGAATTCATAGCAGGGCACAATGGAAACACTCACCTAACAATGTATTTCATCATAAATGGTACTTACCTAGAAAACAAACAGAAAACAAATTAAGTATCTAGACATACACACACATAACATTGTAAAAAGTGTCACAAGAATCAAAATACTCTACTTGCTCCCATCAAAGGTTCTGGTTACAATAACTTCCAGTATTTATGACAATATAAGTAGTTACAAATCCTATGTATAATAACAGATTGTTTAAAGCAATTCTCATATCAACCTGGGCGTAGCTTTACATTCTTCCTCTTTACGTTTAATAAATTTAGGTCTAAAAAGTCTTGTAAAGCCTTAATACCCTGCTTCCTTGTTTTAGGCATTAGCTACAAAACTGTGCATGTTCAATAATTTAAGGTTTTAACTACAAAATTAATAAAATTAAATAGATAATTTAAGGAACCTGCAAATTATTCTAAGCAGGTTATTTAGACAAAAAGCATGCAGAAGTCTATTAGCTTTTAAAATCTTTAGGCTTTAGTTTCATACTGTGATACTCTGCAGTCCAGCTATTTCTAATATCACAGCTCAAAAGAAACAGCAAAATACAAAAAATAATGTTCCATATTATAAATACTTAACACTAAAGATCAACTTTTCTCCGTAAGTCTTACTTTGCAAACAGAATAATAATGACAAAAAAAACACAAAAACCTAGAGCACATAGGTGAATCAGCCAAGTTCTTAAGATAAATCAATAAGCAGACTGAAATAATACTTATGTCCCAGTCGTGTGACACATAATGGCATGAGTAAATATCATTAATCTCTATCCATTTAGATTCATATCATGGCACAGTATCAAACTATGATTTTGCTTGTTTTTGGCTTTTTTAGAGAAAAGTACTAAAGGAAAAAAATCTCAACAGATGGGAATAGCAAGAATGCATCTGTATGCAGTGAATAAAAGCAACTTCAGTTTTATGTCCAAGTTTATGCCCTATTATCCACAGGATTGTCCCTACCCATACAGTTCTAAATCTTTCTGTGCTCCTGCATACAAATCTGTCTGCCTGCAGACAACAATGAAGCCAGTTGTTGCAAGTACACTACAGGAACCAAGACACCTGCACAGTTAGTAGCTTCAGGAAGGTTTGGGTTTGTGCCAAACCAGAGAAACTTAAAAAATAAGCTTTAATGTGGAGGATCTATAAGCAATGACGTTGGCAAATATAAGACTCTTCAGGTGCTTTCAAATCATGTTTTATTGCTTGGGAGCTCCTTCTGCAGAGAAGACTGCTGTGGCAGGCTGGCAGCCCTGAGCTGGGCCATGGTACATATTTATGAATTAGCAGCACGGCCAGCTCCACCGGGTTTTGAAATTCTGTTGCCCAGTAACCTGATTACAGTAGCAGTTGACCTTGCTTTTTCCTTTTCCTTATCTAGGTGCTATAACACAAATGCGCCATTTTTGCCAACCTAGGAATTTTCTACCTTAAGCAAACATGCCCTTCTGGGCATGATGACAGGGCTGAAGCTGCGCACACCATTTTTTAAAAAACCCCTCAGCTTACAAACCATTATCACAGATGTGAGATACAGGTGGACCAATATCCACAAAATCATCAAATGAAGATTTGATAAGAAAAAAATGTTACCCAAAATTCAAACTCCAAACAGGCATGTGTACCTTAGACCCTGTAAAACAGGAGACTGTCCTACCTCACACAGCCTCTCTTTATCTAATCCCTGTGATAATGTTACCAGAATAAAAAGGGCATGGGAGATACTCACTCAAGGCTGACAGACTTCAGAGTTTAGGAAGGTTGAGAAAATGCGTTATAACCCAGTATTTTCCATTTCAGGCATTGAAAAACTGTAACGTGAGCCCTCAAAGACCCTGGGACTAACATGAGAGTGTTATTTCTGGAAGGTAATAAATGGAGGGGAATGGGGAAAGAAGGTTTTTTTTGTACTTTTTGTCTGTATTGAAGACTTCTGAATCAAATCATATTTTCCAATTTTGTTTGTGTTTGTAATTACAAAGCTTAAAAAGCTGTAGAAAAAACTCTCCTGCAATCACCTGCCTCTATAAACTGAAGTTTGATTATAAACAAACACATTATAACACTGAAAAAATATAACAGACAAGATGGTTATTGTTAGATGCTTGTGGTATTGACCTGTATAAAGCATCCTGACAGTCTTTATCTTTTATATCTCTGCAGTGGTATAGAGAAAGCCAGAACAGAAGCAGTTTCAGAGACTGGAGCAAATGTATCATTTACCATTGCTCCAAATTACATCCTTAAACACAAACAATAGAAGCTACAAAACCACATCACCTCCAGAAGAGTTTAAAATTCTAAACAAAATAAATTATCACAGATGCCTTTATTTTTCTAAAGCCACTCACAGTTTACACCTTTCCTAATGAAAGCACCCCCATATTGAGATTCTTAATGTATGGCAATTCCTTAAAAAAATTGTGACCACCTTGCTTTAAGTTTTGAAAAAAAAATTACAACAAACTATAGAATAATGAAGCCCATACCTGGCAAGTCTTAGCAGATGATATGAGTGTCTATCCTCACTGTTAAGCCAAAAGCCAGCTCACAACTAGACTGCACAAGATTAGCACAAAAAGGCATAGGTGTATATACATATCTGAAAATTCTTCCTCCATCCCTCATTCTCTGTGAGGAAGAGACTCCAAGAAGGCGCTCACCAATCTTGAAAAACCCAGCCCTGTACAGAAGCCTGGGTGACTATGAAATTGCCTGTCTACCCCACAGTACTGGTATGTTTAGTAGCACTGAAATGTCACTATTGCTCATCTGAATAAAAAACAGCAGTGATGTTTAATACTCCATGGTTTCAGGGTTTTTGGTGAATAGGTTTACTATCTGCTAGTCAATTTACTGCAACCGAAACTTCTAGATTAAATGTGTGCCTGAGTAAGCGATGGCCATTCTACCTACACAAAACTGGATCAACAAAATTTAATCCCAAGTCACAACTACTCCATTATTTCACACTTTTATCATTCTAGAGAAATAGTAGTAAGGGTATTTGAGTGTATTGTGGGTTTGTGAGGCAAGATCAATGCCTTCAGAAGCTTCAGGAAATGAATGTCTTGCCTCAAAGCTTAAATTTTTCACAATGTGATAAATGGTACTGAGTTCAGCACACATTTAAAAATAACATAGGCATGGCACAGTTCTGTTGTCGCACTTATGCTATTTGTCATGTTTTAACCATAAGTATCTCCTCCTGTCTCTCATATTCCCCTTATTGCTCAGGGTCTGCAAATATCCTAAGAAAATCAGGAATGAAAAGCTGCTGTACATTAAGTTTTAAAATCTTGCTTGCCCTACAGAAACCTAAGTCTCATGTGCTCTGACACACTTATTTCAAAATTGTTTGTGCTCTAAGACTTATAAAATCATTCATATTTTATTTTAAAAACAGGTCTTCACATAATCATGACCTGTATACTTGATTTTTTGTAGACTTTACCCACACAAATGTATATGAGATGTTCCTCAAAACATGTCACCTAAAACAACGAAAGAATTAACAACAGTAAGAAGAAATTTCACAATATATATCCATATCTCTTACTACGTATGACTTTCTTTTCTATATTACAACATAGATGTTGTGCCTGACATATGGACTCTACATGTTGCAGTACTTCTGTTTCAGCATTCCTGTATGAGGCTAGCATTAAATGTAAAAATATACACCTAGAAAAAAATGAGTATTACAGGTTAGCAAGGAATTTTATCTTTCATTCTATATCATAGTAGAATGATTTCTTTAATCACAATAATGGACTATCGAGATTTTCTTAGAGCTTTTGTTCTCCTAAGAATAGGCACTAATTGTGTGAATAAATCCAAGTTACAGTTATATTCCTTTAAAAGCTGTAATTACAATCTACATTGTATCATGACTCATTTTTTATAACATGGTGTTGGAGCCCTGTTGCTCAGCAAAACTGAAATTACCTCGGTACTCTATTTTCTTTCCTTTCTGCACCAGCGGTCATGGCCAGCCACACGAGGCCACTTCAGAGACAAATCACCCTTGGACAGGTGGGACCCCACATACAAGCTGAGGTGAGGAGGCTGAACCCCAGTGCTAAGGGTAAGCTTCTGCTTACCTGTTCCCCTTGCTCTGGGGAAACAGAAACAGGCATTTTGTTCTTTCTTGCATCAGTTTTTCTGAGTCATTGTCTTACCCTAATTTTTTAAATGCCAGCAGCAGTAATACTGCTGCTAACAAAGAGCTTGAATTTTGCTGTGAACTTCCATCCACCATCACGGCAGACCAGGTGTTGTGGGGCTTTCGTGTGGCAGGATGCAGAGATTACAGATCTGGCTCCACTGGGGCTCAGGCTGCCAAAGGGGTGGGGTGGTTACGACAAGGTTTTGGAAGACGAACTAGTCTCCTTGGGGTAGCAAGTTTCTACAAGACTACGACTCTGTGGTTTTTGCTCTCTGAGTGCTGTCAGGATGAGTGATGTTTTTATAAGCATTCACCATACAAAGGCTTACCCAACGCAATCACACTTTGGCCAAGAGCCATAATTCTGTGAAACCTCCCTTCTGCTTTACCATCCTGCCCCTTTGTCAGTAGGATGTAAATGAGAAATGGGACAAACTCAGAAAGATGTCAACTCTGCAGTGGGACATGTAATGAGAATTGTGGCAACAACAACTGTCTTCAGCCCGAGCTAGAGCTTCCAATCCTTACATCTTTTTTGCCTGAACTCAACAGCTGCAGCTCACTGAGCTCCTCTCAGATGCAGAGAAGGAAAAACACAACCAGCAAAGTCAAAGAAAAGGTGAGGCTCACCTCTGGGCTGTTCCTCGCAGTGGCTCTTAGAGAGGGCCGGGTGGGAGCCGTGCCAGAGGGGGACAAAGCTATGAGTTTTCACAAAATCACCCAAAGCACAGCACAAGACCATGGCATTATAGTAGGGGTGCATAGGGTGTCAACAACAAGGATATGGGAAGCAGAGGACGTGCTGCAAATTCAGATAGCACTTTATTTCACCATAACATGAGCTAGAGTTATAGCAAGTCAACAGTTGTTAATTTTTAATCAATTGCTAATATAAAAATTATTGTCCGATAATATTTTTTTTGATGTGTAGACCTCGTTTTTTTCAAGATCTCAATGTACAAAATCCTACTTGACATATTCAGTACTTATTAAAAAGGGTATGCAGCAGGTACTGCCATTTTGTATTGCCACTCATTCAAGCTAACTTGCAGTGAACATGCATGATTTATGTATATGGAACAGTTTTATGAATTCCTAAACCATTTGGACAAAAATCTTAATAAACGCTGACTTATTTTATACTTTCTCCTTCTACCTGCTCTAGGTATGTCACCTTATAATGACATACCTTGCACATACACTAAGCCAGCTATAGGCAGATAGATGAAGACACTTATTTATTCAATGGATTGACAAATACACAAAAAATATTGCCAGATAATATACAACTTAATAGTTAAAAATGACACATTTTTAATTAGAGTGCAAATGTATATATGCAAACAAAAACATCTAAAATCCTTAGATTTTTAGACAGATATTTAATCTGTGAGTAAACACATTTTCATTTTTTCATCCTTAAAACCCCATAGAAATGTAAAATCCTGAAAAGATGAAACATAAAAGTTAAATTTCTTTTTTGTGCCTTCTACGATAGACTAAGTCTTAAATTCTAATACTACCCAAATTTCTGCTTTAAAGAGAGAAAACAGGCAATGGAAATCTTTCCAATAAAGGAAATATTAAAACAAACAAAAAATAATCAGAGAAAATGTCCCCAGTCAGCTGAAATGCTTTCTGAAATTCCTGAGAATGGTATTTCTATCTGACAGCAAGCTGCTGCTTCCCTGTTCACTGGTCCTTTCGAATTAATCCCCCCCACCTTCTCTGCCTTCCACATTACTGATGCATGTCACACACATACAAAGCTAAAACACTGTCAAAAACAGCAGCAGATTTTACATTGTTCTGCAAGAACACTATTTATAGAAGAAAAGTAAGACAGCAGTGTACCATACCTGATCAAAACCATAACTCTTCCTTAATTATATTTATTGAACACTCTAAGTCAGATTCTATTTGAATAACAAATAACAGGCACTGAACAAAGGAAATAGAATAATTCATATCCTAAAATTAAAAGCAATGGAATGAAATTCCTGTAAAATTTCTGCTCTGCACTTACATATTGACAAAAATTAATCTAGGTGAAAGGGACTGCATGATTTCTTATATTCTAATAGACCAAATTAGATTGATTTTTGGCAATAAAACATAAATAAGAAATTCCTAAGCCTCAGCTGTTCTGAACGAGGTATTTTCCCCCAAACCTTTGCTAAATTCTGTACCTTAGAAACACAAAGAAACAGGCAGGCACATTCAGGTAATCAAATCAAATCAAGTGAAATCAATAAATCAAATCAAAACAACTACGTCACCAAAGTGCCATATGCTGTCATACTTAAAAAAAGGTCATGACTTTTTTCCAGTGAAGGCCAAACCAAAGTCCTTCAAAAGAAGAATTAGTGTTCTCCTGGAGCAGGCAATGTTATTAACTCAACAGAATTAGAGGCTGATTAAACTGTCTAACATTTTCACTGAGCAGACGTATTCAGAATGCATGCAAATAACTTAGCCCATTCAGGTGAACAGATGAAGCCTTTAAGGGGATGGCAACCAACTCTTAAAAAATATTAAAATTCAGGCAAGATGGGTTGGATTTATTTGCTCTTATACAGTCATATTCCACATTTAAATGCTTTTTGCTGAACCATTTCAACCAGAACTGAAATCCTTGAAGTCAGGGCGCTATAGTGGCAGCCATGGATGAAACCTTGTGTCTAATAGCTCTTTTCTGCTAGGATTTTTTTCTAACCACATTTGAACTCATGTGTGCTTTTGCATCCAAATAAAGTGAAAAAAAATCATTAAAAAAACCCTTTGTTTAAAACCTGCCACCTAGCCATTTCATTAAGTGACCTTCTTGAATAGGAAATAGTGAATGATTGCTTGTTACTTACATTCTATATTACTCACAGGTATGTATATTTTACCCTATCGTCACTCCTTCTGCAAACTCAAAAATCATATTCTAATTGCTCCTTGTTTTTAATCACTAATTCTATAACTTTTAATATTCTGAATATATTTTTGTTTCCACTTAGCACAGAGTTGATATTTTCAGGGTTTATCTGCAATGAATCCTAGAGCTCTTTTTTACCTTTTATGTTATCAATATTTTTTCTTTTTCAGAACTTGATACAATAGAAAAAACGTTTTCCAATGAGCTATGCAGAATTCCTCTATCTTTCCAACTATTAAGGCTACTATTGTTTTAATATATATTGCAAATTATAACATTTGCAAACACATAGCAGCTTGAGACATATGATAGTTTCCGCTCTAGAAACAGCATTATAACATATCTATCCGTGCCAAGTATGCAGCATATCAGTTATCCAGATAAGCTACTAGCAATTGTTATTTTGAATTATGAAGGTAGCTCTGTGTCTGTACGCAATGAAAACACATTACTGATTAACAGAACTCAAAGAGCTTTAATTACTATACTGAAAAGTGCTTTCATGTTTTCTATACAGTCTTAAATTGTACTGACATGTAGTAGGACTAGTCACGTTTTGGAATAAATTATTCAGTAAATGGCTTTAAGATCGTTTCCCTCACAAGCTCCATTCATGCCAGTGTCCCAGACACACTGCAGCGGAGAGACTGCAGATGAAGGTGGCAACCTCACTGTCAGTCTCCAGGCAACGCAGAAAAGCTCGAGGAATGCACAGCTTTCTGCTCCTAAAGCCTCCTAAAGGTGCTACAACTCCTCGTTATTATCCTAGGGGGATGTTGTTTGCTCTTAAACACTTCTATTTCTTCCATCTCATGTATTCCAAGCTGCTTTTGACCCCTCTTTCTAGGTACTCTGTATGGAGAATAGCTTTGCTCTAAAATACTGTTTGTTGATACAATCAATCCATTCACTATTTTGAGAAAGTTCCTTGCTGGAAATCTGTTATTAAACTAAAAAAAAAAAAAAAAAAAAACAGTCCAATGATAAAATATTGTGCCCTGACATTATTCCTTATTGACCCTGATAAGTCAGAGAACAGAAATCAACTAGAATTCTGGGTATTCAGTGGGATCCAATGCACTGAGTAGCAACTGTTCCACTGAAGAAGTTAGTTAATGTATTTAGTCAAATTATATAAAACAGCAATGTAGATTCTCATTCTGAGTTAAAGTAATCTCTACTTTAGTTGGCCAAACTGACCTCTAAATTAATATATGCATGGATACATATATATAAATTACAAATGAGAACTCAGAGAAAATGAATGACCTAATTACTGACTGGTTATAATAAATATCCTATTATTTTTGATCGATTTTCTAGAGTGTTCACTATATTGTACCCATCAGTCTCCGCAGGGACCAAGAATCTTTAAAAATAACCTCTAGGTCTTGCAGATCTGCAAATTTAACCATGTTGCTGTAAACCTTAGTAGAATATTTCCTCTTCCCCAGCTGCAACAGTTTCCCAGTGTCACTACAGAAATGCAACTTATAAAATTGTTTGAAAGACAAACAAAACTCCCGCTTCCTCTTCCTAATTAAATACTATAGATTTATCATAACAGTCACTCCATGTACATTGTTCCTCCCACCTGCTCATTTGTCCCTCTGGGCTCAGCCCTTGCGAGGAGGTCGCTGAGCCCCCATCACGAGCTGGTGGCCTCAAAGTCACTGCTGCCCTGAGCAGCCAGCAGACCTTTTCTGACAGCACCCACACCTATCATCTCCCGCGTGTCAGACCTGGTGTTTCTCAGACAACTTCAGAGTCTGCTGCAAGCAGCACAGCAGAAAGAGCAGTGAAATCTCACTAGCCTCCTACTTAAGCACTAGCCTGTGTCTGAGGAGAAACAGTTTGTAAGGAAATGGCTTATTTTGTCATTTTGATCTTCATTTTATTCATTTTTTCTCTCTTCCCAAATAAAACAAAACTGCTGGCAATATCTCTGCATTCTGGATTTAAGCTTATCAGAAACAAGGATAGGTGGATCATGCTTTCCTGAACCGTTCCTTTTTAATCTACATTTTCAGTTTATCACTATTATAGTAAATGATAAAATATATTTTAAAGCTTCAGTATAATTTTGACATACATTAAAATATTCTCAGATTAACAATCAGTTTAACAACAGTAGATTACAGTTATATACCTAATTTGACTTTTTTTCTTTTTAATACTTAAGTCAATATATTTTTATTTCACCATCACAACCACACACTGGCAGCAATAACTGTTCCTGGAATTTTGTTTGTTTGCTATCTATATTTGAGAAAACATTTACATTTCTGCTGGGTTTAGGACATGGAAAAGTTTATTCACAAAGTAATGTTCTCTGCAAAATTAATTCATTATCATTGCTTTTGGCAAACCTACCTTTAAATGATAATAAAGTTTGAAGCCGAACCCCATTTTCTTACATTAAGAAAACTGCTAGTATTACAATAATTTTACACTTTTTTTTTCTCCTCAGAAAGCTTGAAATATATTCAAGTTCTAAAATCTGATTTGTCTCTTAAGTTTAATTTCCTCCTCTTTTCCTCACAGAAATTAAGAATTTCAAAACATTTTGTCTTATAAAGAACCTCTCTGGATCCCAGCATTATAATGGATACAAGTGGATCCCCCTACCTAATTGGGGCATCACAGAGAAAGCAATTTTTGCAATTCCACCAGTACTAAGAAAACTCTAGCAAAGAAATGTGTTTTCAGAAACAAGTTTTGATAATTCTAACTAGCTCAATTAAAAGCTACATTTAACATCCGAATAAGATTCTGTATGCACCTAAGGAAAAGCACATCTGAAAGGAGACTGAGTATACTCTAGCGTGTGAGATTCCAGAATTTTGACTTCAATATTTAAGAAAATAAATTATTGATCATTTGCACCACAAATGTTATCAACTTCATATTCTTTGCTCTAAGATTAATATGTAATTATAATGTCTCTTCAGAGTGTTGGAGCGAAAATTGTCATCCCTTAAAAATCAGATAATTTCAATGCAAGTTTTAGACTCTAAGCAGTCATAATTCTTCCAGCTGAATCAGATATAAAATTTAACTCCTACAGATACCTACGAATCAGCAATTTATGCAATACTGCCTATTAAACATCTGCCAGTATTTCCTAGATGGATTAATGTACTATCTTAGTCCGGTGTTATGTGGATCCTCCATCACCATACTAGAGAGTTCATTTATCTCCTTGTCAAATCATTCTTAACGCAAATATTGAAGGTGTAGCAGCATTGCTACACCTGCAGAGGAGTAATGAAGGAGAAATTGTATTTCTCTCTTTTGCTAAAAAAAAAAAAAAAAGAAAAGAAAAAGTTACCACGGGAAAGGATATTAAGATCTTAAAGCCAATTCCAACTCCAACATTAAGAACAGCAGAATTTGCCATTCCAAACCTGTCCAAGCAACAATAGTTTGCCCTTCTCACGTGCTACAGAGCTTGGAAACTGTATAATGAACAAACTAGGAAACAGAATTTTGGGGCAGCACAAAAGCTTTCAGGCAGTTTTCAGGCAGAGAAACCCTGCTCCAAATAATTTTGTTTCAGCTCTCTCTTTACTCCAGATAAGTTTAAACCTTTTGAAGCCAGGTACACTTTTACACTGCTTGCCCCTTCAGTGAGCTGCATAGTCAAGGTTAGTGCAGCACATACCAGAGACGATAACACTGATGACAAGCAAAATATATTAGCTCGGGTTTGGCCCTCAGCTGTTACAAGTAAGGAGCAGACTTGGCTCTGGCTAATGAGGTGCTAGCATTTGCTCATTTTTAAGAAATTTGTATATTTTCATATGGTCCTAGTCACGGTATCCAGGCCAAACTTTCCACTGGCAGAAACTGTGTATTGCTAATTTTCATTAGAAAACAAAATGAAGATAAAAGTTAAGCAAATGAATTGGCTTCACTTTCTCTGGACACCTCTGCTGCCCTGCCAAAAACAAGCAGTTGCTGCCTCTGTATAACACAGAGAAAAGCATCAAGTTCTCTCTTTTTCACTATTTTCCCAGCATCCTAGAGATGGGTCCCAAGATGTTTGCAATGGTGTGACAGCTGCCAGCCCAGTCCCATCTAAATATAAGGCCTCTCATCCCCACCATTTTGGGGATGGAAAGGAAGCCCCATTTGTTTCCAAATCACTGCATTTTACATGTAAGGTCAGCTGCGAACATATGTGAAAAATACAAAGCCCCTCAGAGCATCATGTTCGTTACAACACCAACAAAAAGAAAAAATAATTTTCTATCTCTACACCCCATTTCTTTAAAAAGTATCAGTATAGTTGAAGCTTATTCAATAATAATAAAAAACTCCACCAAAGCAGTTATCTCATAACACATTATTAAATTAATAAAAATTTTAAAATATAAATGCCTGCAAAACATCCAAAGTAATTCAAAACAGTAAACACAAATTACTAATTTGCACTGGGGGAAATATTCTGTTGTTGCACCTTGTGAAGAAACGG
>NW_010585679.1:164293-205860 GCF_000705375.1 Tinamus guttatus | reverse complement strand
TGAGACTGTGGACAGACTTTCTGCAAGCAGCATTGCTGGTGGAAGAGGCTACTTCCCTTGTTTGGGGCAAATTGGATTAACTTCTAGTTTGCTGGCCTAAGCCAACCCCACTCGTTTCCTCAAAGTGGTCGCATGCCCTGCTGTGGTTGGGCTTGGGATTTAACCACAGGACAGAGGTGTTGCTGAGAGATATGTGAGAGTACCCACTTTACCCATGCGTCTGGACACGTTTGATCTCCTGAGGAGCCTTGCAAGGCTCTGCTCATCAGGGGGACATAGTGTCACTTTGCAGCTTGCAGGGCTGAGGTAACAAGATGTATGTTATGACAGCAAAGCTTCTGATGGGATGCATGGGAGCTCTGCACTGCCAGGCGAGCAGCTGGGGCCTGTGGTTGCAGGCTTTGTATGAGAAGTATTCCAGAGGGGAGAGAGCTCCTAGCAGTTGTAAATTGCATCCTCCGGAAAGTTGGGCCTTGGGTGCATTAAGCCTTAGAGAAGACAGTTTCCACTTGCAAGTATGGACACACATAGGAGACGTCCCAGGATATTCCTCTACCCAGAAAACTCTTTTCTGAAACTTAATGGAAAACAGGGCAATGGCCCCTGTCCTTACTGTTCTTCTGCTGGAGCTCTAGTAGTAGCAGAGTAGCAGTGCTTCAGGCCAAACCGTGTGAGCCTGGCAAATTCCTGCCATGTCCCCTTCCTTGAAGGGGCCATGGGAATGGGTTCTGCTGCTTCCAGAGCTGGAAGGAGCCTGGCACGGGAACAGAACTGCCTTTAACCTGTTGCTCTGTGAATGTGGTGGTGTGAAGAAGGCTGAGAGGAGACTTGATTAACATGTTCAAGTACCTGTGGGGTGACTGTAGGGAGGATGGGGCCAGGTTCTTCTCCATGGTGGCCAGTGACAGGGTGAGAGGTAATGGGTGTCAGTAGAAACATAGGAAGTTCCACCTCCATATGAGGAAGAACTTCTTTCCTGTGAGGGTGCCAGAGCCCTGGCACAGGCTGCCCAGAGAGGCTGTGGAGGCTCCTTCTCCAGAGATCTTCCAAACCTGCCTGATGCCACCCTGTGCCACGTGCTCTGGGCGTCCCTGCTGGAGCAGGGGGGTTGAACTGGATGATATCTGAAGGTCCCTTCCAACCCAATTCTGTGATTCTGTGAACATTAAGCATTAACAGAAAGACAGCCTTTCCCTCAGCAGTGAAGGCTATATCTGTTTTCCTGGAAAGACGGAAGGTGCTTTCTCAGAAGCCTCTGCCTGCTCTCCTGGTGTTGCCTGCCAGGGCAAGCGGGGGTGGTGGCCCCAGGGCCTGTTTGCTGCTTGTAGTCTTGTGTTTTCCAGTGGTGGGTTTTATCTTGCACAGCTGTAATAGGCCTGTAGGTACTGACTCTGCACTCCCCATAATTCAGGGGAGAAAGAAGCTCCTGTGATCCTGGACATCTGCCTTAGTTGAGGGATAAATTATTTTCTGGAGACACGTCTGTCTTGGTTGACTGCCTGAGAGCAGATGTCATGCTAGGGTTGGCACTGTTTGAAGGAGAGGCACTGGCACAACTCATGGTGTTGGCCCATGGTGTAGGAGCAACCCTAGTTGGAGATGTTTGTATCTTAGACACCTTTGCTTGGTCTTCGGCCTTGATTTGTTGTCTTTTTGCATGGAAGGGTGGTTGGTTGAGGCTGCCCTTTATAGGAGCCCCGCTCCTTAGTTGCTGATGGGAGAGGATTGGTGATGAATGAGGCAGGGATTGCGGGTAGGGAAGAGGCCGTCAAGCTTAGAGCAGTTGCTGTTTGTTTAGGAAGGGAAATTCTGGCCCGGGTTGTGCTTTACAGCCGTCTCACTGTATGCGGTGGGGAAGGAAACCGGGTGAATGTTTGAATTTCTTTTCAGGACTGTGTTTTAAGTGGCTTAAAATAGTTTTCTGCAGTTTTATTTAACTTGAAAGCATTTAGGGAGCGATTTGGAATCCATTTGGTTGATTTTGCTGCTCTCCCTCCTGTAGGATGCAGAGCAGTGATTCTGTAATTAATTTAATTACATGCTTATTCAATCTTTTCTAAACTAGCAGAATTTCAAAATGGTTTGGGATTCAATGCAATGTGATTTTTAGGGACTGAGGAAGGACAAGGCAGGGAAATTTCAAGTTATTTCATTTTTTTCTTGCCTTTGTTCGTGTGCCCGCCCTTGCTCCCGGGCATTGCTGCAAACATATCAACCTGTTCAGCCTGGGGGGAGGCTGCTGCCCCTGCCCTTTCCCTTGGTCGTGGGCTCCCCCCATCCATATTTTCCTTATTTGCAATATTCCTGCCCCAGTGGAGCAGTTCCCTTGTAAGGCCAACTTCACCTCCAAAGGAAGGGGAAAAAAAAGCCTTTAAAGAAGCTTCTCAGATCAGGAGTGGCAGAATTTCAGGGGGGAAAAAAAATTCTTTCTTCCCATCCCTCACCTCTTCCTTATTTACTCTTACCTAACAGCTCATTTTTCTCACCGCTTCTCCTGCCTTTGAATTTGGCCAAAACAAAATATTATGTAATTGGACTAATGAGTGCCAACCCGTAGCAGCACAGCCAGCAGCTAATCCGTACCCGCTTTACCTCGTTCCCGCTTTTGTTTGTTAATTTAATAGTATCATTTCAAAATCTGCCTCTGTTCATCAGTAAGTCTCTTTTTAAAAAAAAATAAAAAAGGAAAAAAAAAAAAGGAAAAAAAAACTCTGCAGAAGGCCTTGAATGAGTAACTGAATATCTAATAGGCTCTGGAATTTAGTAGTCTTTGCCCTTTGCTCAGCTAGGTCAATGCATGAATTCACAAGTTACTAAATTAAAAAGCAGAGAAACACAAATGTCCAATTGTGGGTTTTATTTGTGTGCTTTTTTTGGTTTGTTTGGTTTTTTTGGAGTAAATGTGCTCAAATGTAGAGAAGAACTAATATTTTTAAGCTGTTTGAAATCTAGTAATTTACTTTAAAATCTAGTTACTGTGCAAAGGTCTTTTAATGTGTAACTAAAGGTTGAACTATATTTCTAAAAGGAAAGTAGTGAAGTCTGACTTATTTAAGGAGTTTAAAAAATTAAAACTACTTGCAGAATAAACACAGGTAGAGTGGAAAAGCATTTGATGGGTACAGGTCATAATTGGAGCAAAAATTATCACAGTCTCAAGATGGCTTCCTTAATTTTTCCTACTTGAACGAGAAAATGATGTCAGGAGTATTATATAAAAACGCAGGATAAAGTAGTAGAGCACTGAGCGTACACAGCTCCTATTTGCAAGGGAAGACTGCAAGAACCGGATCAGTCTTCTGCCTAGTAAGCGTGAACAGACTTCTATTCAATTTTTTATGAGTGTATCTTTATAAAAAAAAAAAAAAAAAAAAAAAAAAAAAAAAAAAAAAAAAAAAAAAAAAAAAAAAAAAAAAGGGGGGGGGGGGCAAAAGCACTGCCTGGTGTAGATGAGCCTGTTTTGCACCAGCTGAGGATTTGGCCTTGACTCTGGCTTTGTTCATATAATCACAGAATGCTTAAGGTTGGAAGGGACCTCTAGAGATCATCTAGTCCTCCACATGCAGGGTCACCTAGAGCACGTGACACAGGACTGCGTCCAAGCGGGTTTGGAAGATCTCCAGAGAAGGAGACTCCACAACCCCTCTGGGCAGCCTGTTCCAGTGCTCTGGCACCCTCACTGTCAAGAGATTTTTCCTTAAGTTCCTGTGGAACTTTTGGTGTTTCAGTTTCCGGCCGTTTCCTCTAGTTCTGTTGGTGGCCACCAGTGAAAAGAGGCCGGCCCCATCCTCCTCACTGCCTCCCTTGAGGTACTTGTAGACACTGCTCCGGTCCCCTCTCAGCCTTCTCTTCTCCAGTTGAACAGGCCCAGCTCCCTCAGCCTCTCCTCACAGGGCAGATGTTCCAGGCCCCTGATCATCCTTGTGGCCCTGCGCTGGACTCTCTCCAGCAGCTCCACATCCCTCTTATACTGTGGAGCCCAGAACTGGACACAATACTCCAGATGCGGCCTCACCAGGGCTGAGTAGAGGGGCAGGATCCCCTCCCTTGACCTCCTAGAGACTAACTCGGAGCCATTCCGCCTGACTAGGATGTCTCCTACAGCTGTGGGAGATGGTTTGGGTTGGTGACAGGAGCAGGAAATGTGGATGAGTCCTTCGTTTGTGTCCTGAATTCTCCTTGTGTAGAAGGCCACCAGCTGCAAGAGGGCTGGTTGAGAAGCTCGTTGGCAGTCAGGTTCTTCAGTACCTTGGTGAAGAGCAGTAAAGTGGAGCTTTCCTGGCGCCGCTGAAGGAGCCTGCAGTTTTGAGTAGGAACCCTGCAGTTGCACTAGGTCAGCTTTACTGAGCTGCATGTCTTCACAGGCCCCTTCTGTACAAATAAACCTCATAAATCTCAGCTGATCGCAAGACTCATTCGGTCTGACTTGTTTGGTGAGGGATCCCTCTAACTTTGATTTTTCTTTCCAGTTTTCAAAGCACCTTGAATGGCTCAACAGGCAGCATGAGACCTCTGAGCTTTGCATTTGGGCCATTATTATTGCTCTTTAAGCTCCAGCAGTGCCTGTTGAGGGTTGGTCAGACCCTTGCTTTGTGCTTCCCAGTGTTTTCCATGCTTACTGGAGATACCTCCCACCCTTCCCCTGGTGGCCTTTGAGTCAACTCTGAAGCATGCCTTGCTCTTTTTTGACAGTGAAAGAAGTCTTTTTCTTTTTGGTCTCCTCCTCCTCATCTCCTCTCAGCATTTTTAAGCTTTGAATGGGAGATATTGAGAGACTGAGTTGTCTGGGGATGTCACACAGAACTTGTGTCAGCTCCCACTGGATCAATGGGAGCCCAAATAAATAGCCATGGGAGTTGAGGACTGTTAGTTTTCCATGGGAGATGCTTCAGCCTGAAGTTGAGCTTGTGTTTGTTTCCTGCAGAAATGCTTGATGCCTGGTAAGGTGGTGGAAGAAGGGACATAAAGGCTAGGTTTTCTTAAATGGAAATGCATTTTAGCGAATTAAAATTGGCAGCAGTACCCGATTTGGATGAATTTGGCTGTTGACTCCCTCTGCTTTGCCTTTGAGAACTTTCTGCATTCAAAATGATAAATGTAACTGGAGACCTTAAGTGACCTTAATTTCTCCAAATTGGATGCCTCATGCCCAATGTGACAGCCTCAGAGTTAAAATTAATATAAATTTTGTAAATCAGTAGACTGACCTTTTGGTGAACTGGAAAGAAATGTCAAATTTCTTGTTTTTTCCCCCCCTGTAATCAGCAGCCTGTAATGAATGAATTATTCCTAATTTCAAGATTGTAGCTCAAAAGGGCACTCAGATGGCTGAAATCCCATAAGAAAGGCTGACCTTTTGGTTATCTCTGATGAAAATTCAAGATTTTCCCTGAACTTAGAGGTCCGTAATGGAGTGCGCAAGATGCTACTGTAGCTCAGTGGGAGCAGGTTCCCATTTCATTTCTTAATATATTTATAGTAACACTCAATGATTCCCCCAAAGAGTCTTCTCAATCCCGTAAGAGTATTAAAGGCATATTTAAGAGTCGGTGCCAAGACGTCCTTTAGGTACAAAACAACTGTGAAATAGAAGCTTCCCCTTTTACTCTGTAAAGAATTGATTATTTGTCATCCAATGCATCTGATAGAGACCGCATTTTTTCCATCTCTACCAAGTAATTTGTGATACCCAGGACATGCAGGAGAGTCTTTCAGGGCATGCCAGCTCGTTCTCATGTGAGATAAAAATGTGCCTTTGAGGTTCCCAACAAATAATAAATCTGTGTTTTTCCACAGGACATTACCAGCTACTATAGGTCTGTTTTCACCCCAAAACTGGGGAGAATTCTTTGTCTGGAAGATGTGTTTAGCTGAAGGTAACATCATGTACCAACAGGACCATTCACTAGCACCTGTGCATTTGAATGCTGCTTGCCAGAGCGATTTCTGTTTTCTTTTGGACAGCAGGTGTGAAATATCCATAGCACTGGGTAATAAATTATGAGTACTTACATTCAGTATGTTCTCTATGTGGTACCCAAATCTCCTCTTCACTATGACAGTTTAACAACCTCTTCTGCTTCTTGGATGCTGGTCAAGTTCTGTTGGTGATGCGTAGATGAAGACTCACGTGTGTTTCTGCTTCACAGCCTTTTCACTATCTGCATAGCACAGACGTCCCTTTAGGTACAAAAGGTTATTTTGTAATAGAAAATAACTGGGTTTAATTTACGGAGAGAAAATATTTCATAAACTCACCCATATTGTGAAATCTGCACCAGTGTCAGGTTTGGGGAACTGGCTCGGCTTCGTGTGTTATTCGTGCGGCATCAGTCATGAGTCCATATTTCAACATCAGCCAGTCGTGAAAATCTTGTGGTCGCTACTTGGTAGGACTGAGAGTCCTCCAAAGAGAAAAACCTCAGATGTTGCTGTGCTGACTTAATTTTGGGTCCTCCCGAGTTATTAGGGGCTTTGTGTTTACTCGTGTGGGAGCAGGTACAGCAATGCTGAACTTCATCTTGCCGCCCCTTGGGGCTTTCAGCTGACATGTGAAGCAGCTGATTCTGGTCCGTGAGTTGTACTGAGCCTTTTAAATGTGATTTTGCTTGAAGAGATTCAGAAGAAAGTCAACACTAACCTATATTGAAAGACTCCTTTCTTATGTTACTGGCAATAATAGCTATTAAAACTGAGTGAAAAAGTTACATCAGTTTTGTGTTGCAGTTGCATCTCTTCTGTTTAAGAGGTGGAAACAGGCTTTTCATTTTGTTTTTCATTTTCTGATTCTCATCCACTAATTACTATGCTGTAAAATTTTGGATGCAGAGATGCAAAAGCAGTATTTATGCTTAAGTGTGGTTTTCATTTTAATTTTTATTAAATCGTGAAAATATTTCTGTGAGAAATAGATTTTGTAAATTGTACCTGCCAAGAGCTTTAAAAATAGTAAATGTCAAGTGTTAAATT
This sequence comes from Tinamus guttatus, assembly GCF_000705375.1. The sequence continues at coordinate 198,891 of NW_010585679.1, read as the reverse complement.
ATTTGGCAAGGTTTTGGAAGTATCCACATGCTTGATGACGAGTGGAAGCCTGGTCTTCTGTTGGTCTTCTCAGTATTCTCAGATTATAGTTGAGGCAATGAGTAGTTCCAGTTTTGCTCAGTGAAGCACTACAAGATGGTGCAAAAAAAAACTAAAAAAATAAAAAACCAACTAACCAAAATCCCCAAATTCAAACTTTTTTTTCCTTGAGAAGACCTTAAGGTACAGGTGCATCATTACGTGCACATGGGACTGGGGCTACTTAGTGCATTGGCTTGGGCTAAGAGATGTCAGCCAGCTTTATTACCAGTCTCTTGAATCTGAACATTTGGCTCAAAAATCTTGCTTAACTTGCCATCTCACATGTCAGAAAGGGAAAGTTTGGTAAATGTAGTGTGCCGAAAAGTGGTGTATTTTTGTTTTGTTTTGCATTCGTATATATGTGTGTGTGTGTGTTTGTATATATATATAAATTTATGCCCTTGTTATGCTGGAAAAGAACCCCCCAGCTCGTGCGGCGTTCCGGCAGCGCGTGGCTCACGTAGGCTGACCTAGCGCGCTCGGTGTGCGGCGCTCGCAGGGGCCTGGTGCGCTCGCCAGGCCGTGGTGAGAGCAGGACCGTTGATAAAGGCTCTGCTCATTAGCCTGGTGTTTCACCCTGTGCTGGCTAATGGGGCCTCACTGTTACTATTTAAAAATGAGTTAGTACTTCTAGTTGTGCTCCTGGTTGGGGGTGGGAAGCTCAAAGCTCAGGAAGGATTTGTCTAATTGAGCACCAGGAAGTAAATGCTGATGGCTTTGCTGCCTCCAAGTAGCCTTCCAGGAGCTTCTTCTCCATTTCTTTTAGGCGCAAGGCATTTTAATTTTTTTTTTTTCATGGGAAGAGTTAAAGCTTCCTCTGTTCTGCTTTTGAGAATCTGGCTTTGGATTTTATCTTAAAAATAATAAAAATGTAGCAACTCTTACAAACCCATGAAAGTCATTTTGACGAGCACCAGCAGCTATGAAGCACACAGACTGCTCCCCTTGCCCACGAGGTCTCTGAAATGGGGCTCACTGAAGGATGGGAGATTATTCCAGGATGGGAGAAGTGTAACATATGCTTTTCTTGACTTCCGTATGCTTTCTAACTAGTCACTCTTGGCTTCTGTTGGGAAGCAAACAGTGCCATGGGTGGACCTGTGGTCTGAGCCTGGTAAAATCTTTCTCACCAATATTAGCTGCTTTTCAGGTATTTGTCAAGGGCTTGATCCTGCGTGATGCCAAGTGAGCAAAGAGGGTACAAGAGCTGGCTTCGCACTTGGCGCGTGAAGAGTGACCAGTGTGGACCAAAGCCAGGACTGCTTTGCACCTTGCAAGGCTGAGCCCTAAAATGCTATATGCACCTGTACCATGAGGGCTGTTAATGGTACTTTCCTTTCTCCTAAGAAGTGTTAGAATAGCCAGAGAGGCTCATTTCGTTTGTGTGTGGTGGCATGTGTGCCTCCTGTTCCACTTGCTCTGTTCACAACACTGAAAGCCTGGCTGTAATAAGATGAAGCACTCTAGCTTGATTTTTTTCTCCATCCATAAACAGGGGACCCTTATTATGGGACTGATGTGTCTACAGTACCAATTGGGCCCAGCAGCTTTCATTCTGTTAAAGAATATCTTCATTCATTGGAGTCATGAAAATAATGTTAGCTGTGGATTAAATCAACATGCAAAACTGTGTGTGTGTTGACTAGCTGGAAGATTAGATCTGTGTGGAGATGTAGGTATGAAGAACCCTGTTATCTCCTCTCGCAGAGATTTCTACCAAGCAGTTACCAGTAGAACTTATGCGAAATCTTGGTTGCACACTTGCATCTCTGGATCGTAACTGCCTGCTTCCAGTGGGCAGGAAGAACATTTTTTTGTAGCCTCTGGAGGCTACTTTGGCTGCTTAGCGGGGTCTGTTGTTAGCTGTAGGAAGCTGTAGGTGAGACCTACTAGGAGGTGCAGACAGCCTGGTCTGCAGGCCCCTCTCTGGTCGTGTGCAGGACACAACCCGGAGCCTCTCCCCTTCCCTAAGCTCCTGAATTCTCACCTGATACAAAGGCGGGAGTTTTACTGAGCTAAAGTTCTGTTTATCTTTCAGTTTAATGCTGGACATGAGACAGGATTTATTCATAGGTTCACAGTTTGTGCTTCCTTGTTCCTGTTGCTCTCCAAGCACCGGGGAGCGTGTGTTGGGAAGCTTTTGTCACCGACAGCGTTTAGACTGACAGCATAGCCACGCAAAGGGGAAATATTCCCTTGCCACTCCCTTGTCCCCAGAGTTGGGTATGCACTTGCACAGAAATTTTACTTCATGACGTAACCCACTCCAAGATGTTATTCTCGAGTTTCACCAACTCCTAAAAGCATCCCCAGCCTGTGTCAGGGATTGTGTGAATGCCCTTGCCCAGTGCTGAATTAGAGGCAAGAGGTCCAGCAGGGTTTCTGGTCTCCATAAGTGAAAGATGTAGCTGAGATGGTAACTCAGCTGAGCTGGCCCTCCAGCTGTTTCCTATTTTGTAGCCCAGCAGCCCAGATCATTAGCACATTAAACACTCAAGTTTGTGCTTTGAATCTGTGCTTAATTGACAAGGAAGGGGTGTAGTGGGAACACTGGTTTTCACTGTGGTGGGGTTAATAGCCACTCTTGTGGACCCCTAAATGGCCCACAGAAGGTCACGGGAAAGGAGAAGTCTGTAGAAGTGCTCGTATCTCTGAAACATTCTGCAAGATGGAAAATCCCAAGGTTCAAGCTTGGTGAGTTGGAGCATGGTTTGGTTTAGTCCGAGTAGACAAGTCCATGGTGAGGCTGGGGGGAGCTTTTCTGGGAAGAACAGTTTTGGTTTAGATAATCCTCCCCATCACCAGTGAGTCTTATGGACCTTTCTTTTTTGGCCACATTGACAGTTTAATTCCTAGTTACCTGATGTGCACTGGAAGTCCCCATCCAGTTTTTGTGTGGAGAGTCCAGGTGAAACCAGTAGTTGCATATTATACACTCTGTTTCTGCAGTATTAGAGCTGCAAAAAGGTCTCATCCTGCCTTTCTGTGAGCTGGTTGGCTGGCCAAGTATCCCTTGCCTCTGCCTAATATAACTAAAATGTGAACTCACTTAAGTTTATCCTTAAAAAAACACCTGAAAGTGATGAGAGGCACCTGGAAATGTGGCACTTGAACCTCTTGCTGCATGATCAGTTGGCTACACAATGAGGAGAGTGCTCGGCAGCGTAGTGTGTGGACCTGCAATTGCACCATGTTCAGATGGTGCTGAGCTCTGCTCTGAGGCTCTCCTGCTCTGCAAGAGAAACAGCTCTTCTTCTCCCCTCCCTCCCCCTCCAAATACTGCAAGAGGCTGAAGCTGCTCAAACATCACATGTGTATCATCTTCAAAGACAAAAGAAAAAAGGATAAAATTCCACTATATATGGCTTCCAGAAGTATCTCCTTGTATGGTAATAAGCTTTTGGTATCCAGTACTTGTGTGTACTGCTCTAATACAGTCAGCCTCCAGTTTTCAAGAAGATGGAGAGGTTTGACTAGACATGGACGCTTTCCATTGGTTTTCCAGCTTGTCTTTGTGCCTTTGCAAGGGATGTCTGAAGATCTTCAGGCTTACGGTTCAGAGAACAAGGACCACGGTTATCCAGCAGCACCAGTTCCCACTGATGGCCTCAGGGTGGTAGCTTTGAATGACAGAGCCACTAAAAGCAAAGGACCTTGAACGCAAATGGGGTAATCTTGAAACTACCTTTTGGTCATGGAGTTTGGCTTGGCTTTGATAGGCAGCATGTTTGTAGAGTTCCTGTTGATCTTCATCAGTCTGTCTTAGAGCTATTTAGGAGAGAATGTATCTCCTGAATCGGTATTGTGCCATTTGAAGTAATATTTTCTTATCTTGTTTTAGGAAGATTTACATGTAGGAGCTGCGTAGGGCTGAAAGTTATGTATGCAAAAGCAAAGTGTGGAATAGGTATTTGGTCCTCAAAACAAATGTGGTGGAAAATGAGACAACTTGGTTTGCTCAAAGCCATACAAAGGGTTCAGAGAAACGCAGATTTTATAGTTGCCAAAATCAAGAGGGATTTATGCTTTGCTTTCAGATTTTGTGTTTTCCCATATTTTGCTGGAGGAAAATAGTAGTTGGATTGACTTTGTAAGGACATGGCTTGAGACCCGAAGTAGACGATCTGGCAGTGTACGTGGCAAGCGATATGTTTTGGTCAACCCTCTTTGATGACTGGTCAACACACTTTGTTGCTCAGCAAGTGTTGTTATTGGCTGCTCTTCTGTGGGAGAGAGGCACTACTGGCTCTCAAAGCCTGGTAGCTTTGTGGTAGGATGGACATTGAGGGTACCTCCTGTAGGCTGAAGAGCACATCCACTTGGTTAATAACCACAGCAGGATGGGGAAGTGTCAGCTCTGTCCCCAGAATTTGCTGGGCCCTGTCCCAAAGAAGTCATGGGGTGGTTCGAAGCCTGGGCTCTGGCCATTTGAAGGTTGGACCTTGGTGGAGAGTGAAAGAGTGCCCAGTAGATGGGGTTTGGGAGAACAGAGCAAGGTCCAGACTCTTGTTTCCTGGTTCGCAAGGTGCTACACCACGAAGCTGGAACTTTTGAGTCTGGGCCGTTCCTGTATTTCTGCCAAGCCCAAATGTCACAGCTTGTATCGAGCTATGGTAACTTTTGCGCTAAGCTTGTGTTTGTTATCTTGGGCAGGATCCAGTTGTGTAGCTGGCCATATAGGAAACCTTTATTTTTCATTCTGGTAGAAAGCTGTCAGTGGAAGTGCAAAAAGTGTGGTACTTGTGTGTGAATCTGCATAAATACTTTTGTGCAGTGTTCTCCATTACAGCGCTCGTAACTTGGCTCCTTCCACCCTGGAACACCTTTCTTAGCGTTGAAAGTAATTGAAAGGTCCTGTTTTCATTTAATAATATTATAGAAGCAATAAGTGGTTTGGAATGCTCTTAATATTTTTCCTTTTACTAATCGAGTTATGTCTACTGTTTTTTGATGCTTTGACTACCTGTGAGAGGCTGAGGATGACCCTATGCACTTAGATAACCTTTCCAGAATAGGAGGAGTGATTCTGTGAATAAAAAGCAAGGCTGATAATAAGGGGTAAGTGTCTAGTTCTCACAGACTTTCTGTCTTAGGCTCCTTAGCACAAGAACTGAATAAAAAAATACTTCAGCTCACACAGAAATTTTGAGTCTTAACTAGTGTTTGGGAGAGGCTGAGATATTTCAGACATTCAATGTTTCTCATAGCTTTGAATGGTTAGAGTAATTGATTGATGTTTACTTGAGCTGTTGGAGCTCTTTCAGTCGCAGCTGTCTTCAGTCGCGTGGTCCTCGTGCTCTTTAGATGTAGAAAAATTACTATCTCGTAGCTTCCAGATGGCTTTGTCTTGGTAGGCCCGACCAAATTTGTTGCGGGATGTAGCTTTGTCCAATAAGCTTAGCAGAGAGACCAACGATTTTGGTCCATGGGTGAATCAATTGCTGCATCGTAGCACAGATGGTTACTTCCACCTCAGAGTTGAGGTACCTCAACAATAAACTGAGAGTGGAAAGTCTCTCAACACCTTCATTATGTTACACTGGTGTGTGGATAAACTTATTCTTTCTTGCTGTCTAGTCTGACATCTTTTGCTGGCATTAAATTTTATTCTGAAATAGCAATACCAAAAAAAATCCTTTATTTTATTTTATTTTATTTTTTTATTTTCAGCACTGACAATAGCCTTTGGAAAAGTCCAGTTTTCCTTTCCGAGAAGGTCGCCATGACTACTCTCTGTGCAGCATTTAACAGCCTTGCTGGCTAATGCAGCAGAAACGGATTTGGCTTTTCCTTTTGGATGTAATGAATAGCAAACTGCTGTGTATTCATTAAGAGAAGCAACTTGCAGAGGTTAAGTGTTTCATTTCTGGAGCTGCTGTCTAAGGCAGTAATAAAAAATAAATTGGGCAGCCAAGGAGGAAAAGGGGTTTGTAAGACATAAAGTGGGAAGAAAATAATTGCTACTTCGTTCCTGCTTTCTTTCACTGTGTTTTGCAAGCCAAATCAGAATTCTTGATTCCAAGCTATGCAGATTTTGTTAGATGGAATCAAATTTATTGGAGAATTAGCTTTGTTTTTGACAGAAACCCATCTGACTAATTCAGCAAAGATAAACAGACTCTTGGATTGCTGTCACCTAGGCCAGAAAGGATTGAGAGAGTGAATTTGGCTTTGTGTGTGAATGGTACTAACGGGAGTCAAGATGATGGTCTGTCCACTTTTTGTAGATTTTTAGTCTTCAAGGCGGGAAGGACCCCTTGTCATCATCCTACCTTAGTGTCCCACACTGCAAAGGCCAACTGTGCTGGTGGCAAGCCCCTGCTTTCTGCTCGCTCTTTATAAAAAACTACATCACTTTGATTTAAAGACTCCAGAGTGGTATTAATCTCACCAAATCTGAGATGTCCATGTCTGTGCCAGCTATTCTGGGTGATGTTTGTAATCAGTGAAGAGACATGGGCACGCTTTGGAAGCTCTAGCATGCACAGGGTTGTGCTCCAGACTGTTTCTCTCCCTTCCAGTTTGTCCATGTTGTCTTTAAGGAGCAAGAGATACTGAAATAGCACCCAAAAAAGTGTGGCTGCTGTGTCAGTGTCAATATGTCATGGAGCCTCCTGTTCCTAACATTGCCTCTTTTCTTTGTCTATGGTCTTAAACGAGGCACAGGGGTTCGTTTGGTTTTCTCCATAATAATTAAGCAATTTTCAACTGTTCTTTTAGAATCCAGTCCATCTGCTACTTCAGTCCGTTTTTTCTTCCTGGATGTGCAGCCTTGTCTTTGGCTGCATAAAAATGCATCCAATTTAAGTGAGTCCAGCACACCATCGATCCAGATGGCATTGTATTAGTGACCTGTCCTCTTCAATTATTGCAATTAATTTTTAATTTTATGTTCTCTGCAAACATGACTAGGAATGACATTCTGGTTGCCTGTAAATCATTGATAGGTATCAAATCCTTTTATGAGTTTCTTTCTCTTAAAAGAAACAAGGATTCCTCCTTTACAGTTAGTTTTCAAAATTTCTCAAATACCTAGTTTTAAGCAACCTAGTGTGTCTTTTCACTGATTTCTGTTTTAGGGCTCTTTTTATTTATTTATTTTTTTATTGATATGTGTAATAGTAAGCCCTGAAAAGTCTATTAACACTAAAATAGTTATCTTTCTCAACAAAAGCCATTAATCTCATCAGGAAATAATGCCAAGCCTGCTTGACAAGGCTAGTTTTCTTTTTTCTTCCTCATATGAAGACGTGCAGGATAAACGTCTCATTAAGACATTTTCAGACAGTTTGTTTGGCACAGGGTGTGGAAAAACCACTTTCTCTGCACTGAGATGTGTTTGGTCTGACAGCGTGAACCTATGTTTGTTCATAGTGTTTTTCACCATTTTGAGAGGGAAGGTCAATACTGTGTGATACGCACCTAGACACAAGGGGACTGAGTTTTGAAGCTTCCTGTATATAAATAATTTGTATTATCGCTCTCCCGTGTTACCATGTCTTCAGATTAGCTGCTGTTGACATTTTCTCTAGTAGGATGTGCTAGGGATGCCCACCAAAACCCCTGTGCTTTTTAGGACTCTGAAAGGTGTGTGAGAAGGACTTGGTGCCGTGGGAAGGGTCCAGGTGGATTGTAGGAAAGGGTGTCCACCCCACTTTGGGGGCACTGATATACTGTGTTTTAGAAGGAGCAGCTGTGCTGACTCTGCCATGTCTTTGAAATGCTTGGACATGTTTCTTTTGTGCATTGGTGATGATCAGACTACTGACCTGCTGTTCTGACAAAACAACTCTCTTTTGGATTTGCTTGAAAGTGATGTGGAAACTTTAATGTCTTCATAATTTCTGGCTCGATCTAGGCTTTAACGACCTCTGTTTGCAAGTGGTCCTACACCCTGCTGTTAATGGCCTGGAAGGGACTGCATGTGCGTGGTGAGCTCCCTGTCTCCTCTGGGAGCAACCCGGGTGCTTGGTGCTGCCAGGAGCCTGTTTTCTCCCTGCAGCAATGCTAACGCCTCCCATTGCTTTAAAGGCCGTGTCCACATTCCCAATGTGCTCTCATCTCTTAGGTGTCAGCTGGCACTCTAGGTAGAGCGCTTGGTGTTTGCTTGGGGAAGATTTTTTTGTGGTCAGTGTTCACTGGGTACATGCGATCCTGGCAAGCAGTCACGTGTCTCTGTGCGACTCCATACTGGATCAGACCTTCGAACAGAGCTGCCCTGTTGTTGGGCCAGCGCGTTTTCTATAAAAGATTTGTTGGATTAGAGTTACAAATGGCATGAAGCATCATTAAAAGGCCCAGCAAGCCTTTCCCAGAGGCCACTGAAATCGACTGAAAGACTCAGTAAACTGAAAAACCTTGAGTTGAGATTTAAAGGAGAATAAGAGTTGAGGAGAGCGTGCGTGTGTAGGGAGAGCTGGAGAGCATTTGAGGTAGTGGGACCTTCATGCCCATTTCCAGCAACTCCGGAGCAGTCAGTGAAAAGAGCAGAGAAGATGAGCAAACAGAATTGTACAAGTAAGGAAAGATCGTAAAGATAAGAGGCCGGAGTGTGTAACACCAGGAATGAAGGGGAAACACCTAGCTGTTTGCCTCTCTTGACGTTAGGCTTCTTATTTAACCTCCAGGTATTTCTCTGATGATATTGTTGGGCACATTCTGTGTGTGTTACTGTTCTTGGCAAATACCCAGCAGTGGAAAAGGGGAAAAGCTTGGTGCTATTGGCTCATTTGCAAAATGAAATGGGAGAGTTCATGCAGTGGGGTAGGGGTTCAGATCCTGAGGCAGTTGTGTCCCTGCAGGTTCGAGGTGAGCAGCCGAACTACCTTGTGCTGAAAACATGCAATGAGGTGCCAGGAAGCAGTCCAGAGGGCTGATTTATACCTTTAAGTAGGGCCCTTAGGGAACAAAAAGCTGGCTACAGGGTGCTCTGGCTAAGCACAAGACATCTTTCCCCCAGTTTGTGTGAAGGCATTTGCCTTTCATGTGTTGAAATGCTCTATTACCTTTATTTACGGGTGAAATGAAGTCTGGTGGTGAATCCGTCCACTTGAAATGACACACAGTCTTGTAGATATGAAGTTAATTGCTACAAATCACTGGTACAATATAAGAATTTTAAAACATCTTTTTTGGATGCAGAAATTCTCCACGGTTAACACAGATAAGGTAGAAAGTTTTTCAATAAAGAGAGAAACCCCTGTAGTTTAGGGTAAAAGCCAGCCACCAGCTGATCAAATTAAGCAGAAGCATCCTCATGCACAGGATATCTTGCAATTGCTCACTTCAGAATTTCTTAGTGTCTTTCTCGCTTTTAGCTGATTATGGCCCTGCCACGCTTGGAGCAGCAGTTCTGCTGCTGTGATTCATCGTGATGGTTGGTTTGTTCTAAAAAGACAAAGTCTCAGGAGGTGAATTCTGGTGATGCTTTAAAGAAAAAGATAATTGACTCACAGGCAGGAGAGATGTAACAAAGGGGGAAGTTTTGAGTCTGTGGAGGCAAAAGTAATGCATGGGTTAAGAAGCAGTACAGTAGGAACCCAGAACAATTTAACTCAAAATCCTAATTGGGCAAAACTTTTGTGTGACCCTTAAGAAGGACCAGCAGATGAGAGAGCAAATCCATTTAGAGCCTAGTGCCATCTATGTAGAAATTATAGTCATGTTCTTTGGGAAGTTACCAAAGAGATGGGCGAAATGAAGAGCAACTGGAAAAACGCTGGAGAATGCTTGGAAACCAGTCTTTGAGTTTTTCTTGATAAATTAGGAAAAGATGCACAGGAAAGCAGCAAGCTACAGCTGTTAGTCCCTTGTGGAAGGTGCTCAGGAGGAGGCTGATGCTCATGACTTCCAAACTGATATCTGCGATCTCAAAGCAGCCCAACCTTCATTACAGCTTTCCCATCTCATACCCAGTCATGATGGAGCTCTGTGCAAATGCCAGTAGTGATGCTCTCTTATCATAGTTGAGAACAATACTTTGCCAAGTTCAATTTTTATTTTTCTGAAATGAATATCATGGGCTTCTTAATAGTCATAGGAGCATAAAAATCTCAGTGTATCACAATTCATCATCCTTTAAAAATTGAATTTCTGTTGAATTATGCCTTGCCGCTGTAGTGCTGTGGAAAAGTACTTATTATTCATAACTATAAATACAATGATGTTGAGATTTAACTGTTGCCTGAAGGCTTTATGCTGTACTTTCGTATTGACAAAGCAAACTGTCTTATGGATCGGTTTAAGTTTATGGGTACAAAGGCAATTGAGCACTCTCACACTTTTGAAAGCAATAATCCCTTTCTTCAGTGTGTCCTGTTCAGTCCAGAGCCATCTCTGTTGCAGCTATGTGGAAATACAGGCACATTTTGTTCTCTTCTGGCATTCCAGGACCGAGATAGACACCAAAAAAGAAAAAAAAGGTGTGAATTTTCCCTGGGGTGCAGCTCTTTGCATAACAGGAGCTTTAATGTTATTATTTAGAGCAAAATGTAATCCTCCTGGAGATGTCCAATAGTGTTTGGTTTCATTGGGGAATACGCTAAGCTGTGTTCTCCATGCCCGTGCCAAAGCAAAATTAGGGCAGTTCTACAGGAAGCATCCAGATTGTAGACAGATGAAGTAAAATCCCTATATAGTCGGCGCTTGTCCCCTTAGGTGCCACCTTGGTTAAGCTGTTAGAAGTTACTTTTTGGTACAGGCAATAAAATGAGTTGGAGGGAAATGCTTTCGTTTTTAATAGTCAATAACAGCTTGCATAGGCTTGAGGCTGAGAAAATAAAATTGAAGTGCTAGAAGCACCTCCAGAAATGACCAGAATTGTCATATTCTTCCTCTTCAGCATCCCAGGGATGCCTGCCCTGTTGCCTTTGCGGCCTGGGTTTCTCCAGCTTGTACCAGAAGTTCATGGAATTCACTGCAAACTGATAGCAACCATCTTCATTTTGATTCACAGAGCTCAGCAAACTAAACTGCCTGAGTTGCTCATTTTGCACCTTAATGAAAGGCAAGAGCCCTTCCCTGGGAAGGTTCTCACAAGCTCTCTGTGGCTGTGGTGGACACTGATAAATAATTTTTTCTTGTCTCTTTTGAGCATTTAAACAGACGTTGGCCAATATGTGTGATTGCTAATGAGGACAAACTTGACTAGGCAAAAGTTTGCTGGGGTTTACGTTTTCCGTTGTCAGATGTCTCTTTTGGGTTTACTCTTGTTCTGGGGTCAAGGCTGGAAATGTTGTGAAGTCCCATAGTTCTGTACTCGGCTGCGGCTCGATTCTAGCCCTTTGAATGGATTTTACTGTAAGACAAAAGAGAAGCGAGTTGTGTTTTAGAGGAAATAATTACCATATGGAAATAATTTTTAAAATCACGATTGGGTAAATTTGGTCTCTTGAGACTAGGTAGGAAAGATTCTGATTGGATTTGGAACAATTACTTTTTTGTTTTTTTGCTCTTGTGGATATAATTAGAAATTTAGACATAGCGAAAGAAGTCTTGCTGTTGGATGTTGGCTAAAATGGACCTTATGTTGTTTGGAGTTTTGTTTGTTTTATGATATCTTTTCTTAATATAGGGAATGGGCCTTGCAGAAATTTGGCAGTGGCATGTTTAACTTTTAACTTAGTTTAGACATTCGGTATTTTGTAACAAAGTAACTCCACTGTATTAAAAAATATATATATATCTTGACAACTGAAATTCTGCATTTGAAAAATCACAAAGCCTCCATTTCAAGCTTATTTAAACTGAAAGCAAGACAGTGACGTTAGTGATTTCATTGCAACTCCATTTTCTACTGTGTCCCCAAACTGGTTTCTGTGTAAGTGGACACAGCGATACAGAAAAAACGTAAAAATAACCGGATGCCTGGATGTATTCCCCTGTAGCAAGATGTGGCTACAGGCTGATATTAAGCACTGCTTGGTGCGCTGTGACCCCCATAATGAAGGCAGCACAACTGCTTGCTTGTTTGTTTGGGGGAAATTATTTTAGATGTTGCTGAGTTTGCTTTTTAATGAGGGTTTTAACAGTGACTGAAAGCATTAGAGCGCCCAGAGGCGTTTGAACTCTGCAGCCCCCGAGTGCGTTTTGGCCATGTGGGAAGCTGTGAAGGACAGGGGTGATGCCCATGGGAATCCCTCCCGCCATCTTGGCCAGGCGCTGCCTTGGGTTTCTGAGTGGAAACGACTGGTGCTGGAGCATAAATTGTTACCCCCTGGGATTTTCTTCTCCAGTTCGGACACCCCTCACACCTGCCAAATGGCAGCCCTTTAGGCTGGCGGGAGGGGAGGGTCTGCGTTGCCTTCGCCCTCCTTTTCGAAGCACCATGAGTGTGCAGAGACTTGTGCAGATCGAAACCCGTCTTGTCTCGGCGGTGCTCATCAGGGTGGAACGGGCCTCGACGCTCCCATTTGCCGCCCTCTACCCCGCAGCCTCTGCGGTGGTTTCCGCAGCCAGCGCAGCGCTGCTCCCCGTCGGGGTGTTTCGCAGAGCGGTCAGCAGCTCGGGGCTGTGTGAACCTCCACATCTCTGCGCCCTGATTTCCGAGGAAGGGCAGGGTGGGTGTTGAAGGCCTTGGCGCTGGGTGTGCGTCCATCGCCCCGGGACGCTCCGTGGCAGCTCCCGGCAGCTCCGCCTCACAACGAGGAGCTCCCTGTCGGCCCTGTGTGGGGAGAGCGGAGCCAAGCGCTCGGCCTGAGTGGAGGATTTGCATGAAGGCCCCCAAATCCTGCATGAAGGCGAATCCTGCAGCCGCGGCGTGTCTCAACAACGGACCTTCCCCCAAAGGCGTTCACCGCGGCCCGACGGCCCTTTCTGTGAAAGTGCCCTGTGTGTTCAGCGGTGACCACTAATTTGTGAGAAAACAAGAAAAACTGGTTCAGGGCACTTATGAAACTTTAAAATTATGGAACAACTGTAGGAGCTGAGCGCGGTGAGAGGTCCTCGGGAACCTCCTGTTCATCAGCTTTGGGAAAGCCCAGAGCGTCTCTGTTCCTCCCTGTGCTTGTGCTTTCAACAAAACAAGTCAATGTTTGTGCCAGCTGCGCTGTTAGTGGCAGATTTGGTGGCGAACGCCTTTGCAAAACTGAGATCAGCCAAGTGGGTAAACACTTACTGACTGAAAGACTGACTCTGCTCTCAAAACGTGGTGCTTCCTTAGACTTCTCAAAGATTTTTTTTTTTCTTTAAGAGACAGATGGGTTTTCTGCCTTGACAAAACCACCAGCCTCAAAGGAAACATGGTGCTGTCCAAGAGACGCGGCACGGCGTGCAGATATTAGCACAGAGGAATGCCAGTTGAGTAAATTAATCCCAAATAAAAGAGGAGATGCATCGTGGTGTTCTGCAAGCCCAGTTGGCACAGGAGGAACCTTGGAAGGGAAACGCTGTGTTTCTCTGCATGCAAGACATGGTGCTCGGCATAGGAGGCAGAAGCAAAGGCGGAGAGATGCCTCGCTCATCTTAATGCTCAATTCTGGCTCTCTGCGTGTCTTTTAACGTGGCTGTGAGGTGACAGCATCGCCAGGCAGGTTTCGGGGTTTCCGTGCCATGCACTAATTTGGGTTTTTCACAAACAGCCTGTAATTTACAGCAAAATCTGTGGGTCCATCAAGGACAGTGAGCCGTGCCGGTGCGTTCAGGGTGTTACTTCGCACAACTTGCCAGTAAGACAGGTGCGCAAAGGCTCCAGTGCCCGTTGCTCTCCCTGGGTTAATGATTGCCTGCCGACTGCGGTGAGTTTGGAGTCGCGTTGTAATGTGGAGTTTGTAAATGCCGCAGGCGAGCGCGGTGGTGGCGCAGCGCGCGGAGCTGAGGGAGAGCAGGGAGCCTGCCCGGCCTGGGCTGGGGAAGCCTCACCCGGCGGAGCCCATCGCCTTGCACCTGCCTCCCAGGTCTGCCCGCAAACTGGAGGGCCAGTTAATCCTCCTGAAGTGGTGCTTTGAAGGCCCTTTGATGGTCGGTGCTAGGGAGAACGGGTCAGAAACCCCTTTGGGCCAGGCTGGTCGTGGCCAGGCTGAGTAACACAAATGAGATTAGCTGCTTATCTTTTGGCCTGGTGTTTTTAGCTTAATTCAGTCAAAACCAGATTGTTTGGCTTTTAGTCAGCCTCCTTCAGAAATCAGTATATAGCAAGTCCTGGTATTTTACTAAAATTCAGAGAGCTTCAATTTGAAAGAAATAGGAGAAACGTTACCATGTAGGGGAGCATCAGGTGCTGATAGCACCCGTAGCCTGGCTGGAGGTCTCTCAAGTGTCTCCTTGGCCTCAGCAGGCAGGCACAGGAAAATGCATGTATTCCTTAGCTTGCAATATCTAATTTAAAGAAAGAATTTGCAAGTCTGCTTCCCACAAGAGAAACTCTGGCTCAGAGACCTAGGCCTCTGGACAGACCTTCTTCTATTTTTTTCTTTCTTTCTTTCTTTTTTGTTTAACTACTACAGAGACTCTTATAACGTCATCTTTCTCATATATCTTCTTTCCATTTTGATAGTGGCCGCTCACAGAGGGTGCCTTATAGCAAAGTGTCCTGTGGTATAGATTTAGCACAGCTTCTGCTTTCTCCCAGGCCTGGACATAACAGAGCAGAGCAGCACTTGCAAAGGCTGAAACCAAAGCCACAAAAGATCCATCACTAGCTTCAAATTAAATTCACCAAAAGCGATTTTATTTTTACCGATTTGCCAACAAACTAGTTATTTAAGAAATGACTGGCTGCTGTTCTTGGTCGTTTCTGCATGACCAGTTGGCCTTGTGTCACATGGTTTAATGATTGCATATTTTACGCTAGTTAAATAGTGCTCAACAAGGAAACAAGAGAAAACCACACTGGGATAATCTAAGAAAAACACAAATTATAAAAATGACTCTGAGGCGCTGACTGCTGGAAGCTCAGCCTATTTTGTGGGGTTTTTGCTGCACCTTTTTGTCAAAATTGGGTGCAGTGGTGCCACTTGTTTTCTCAGCAGAAGTGCTACTCCATTGCAGGCACGTTCACCAGTTGGGAAACCCATCAAGTCTGCTGGCCTTGTCTTGATTTGTACATTGATTAATGTGTTCTTAAATATTACTCCCTTTGCAGGATGACAGGATGACTTGGTAGGTTAGGTCCGCTTTAGAGAAGAAGAAAAAAAAAAAAAAAAAAAGACTTGCCATAAAAACATTTCTTAAAAAAGAGCTGTTTCCATTCAAAAAGTTTCAAAAACTGTTTTAAAGTGACCTTAAAATTAAGATTATTGGTGCAAATACAAAAAGAAACTTGAAGAGATGTTACTGATGTGTAACAAAGCTGAAGATTCCTTCTGAGCATGCAATTTCCAAGTCTACGTCTAAATTATGGGCTAGGTTCCTACCTGGTTACGGGTGAAGACACAATCCTAACACTGGAGCTCCCGTGCAGCCAGCAAGAGCAGCTGCGTGTTTCTCTTCTACTGTGAACAGCTGAACCCTCCTCATGCTTGGAGTTTTCCAGACTGGCCTCAACTGTGACCTGCGGATGCTGCGTGGGCCTCCCCTTGGGTCGAGCTCCTCTTCCTGCCCAGAGCATCCTTGCCATTTGAGCCCTTGTGTGAGTGGGTAAACGAAAGCCCACGAGGCTTAAGTAGATATAACCTTGGGAGGAAGAAGCTCAAGCCTTTTTCAGTAGGCTTGGTAAAACCAGTGTGTTTTCAACATTTTCTTTTTTTGAGTGTAAGAGAACGTGAGTCGAGATACTCAGAACGCTCCACAAAATTCAAATGCGCTGAAACGTAGGACGGGATTTGCAGAAACACCTGCCTGATGACTGATTTTTTGGAGTGGAGTTAATGTTCCTCAGGGCACGGCAGCAGAAATAGGTTACTACAAGGCAACGGGGGGCGTGGGTTTACATTGGAGCTAGTTATTGAAATTCTTCCTTGCTTCCTTGTTGTCTGAGCGCCGTGCCTTTTTGTTCTTTTGAAAGGAAAATTTAGGCGACTCAATCACCATGGCTTTATATTCTTAAATATATTTTTTTTCATGGTTCTGTATGGAAAGTACACAAGCAGGAGTTACTAGCAACTCAACAGCGTCACCAGACACTTGATTTGTTCATAATTCAAGATTATTTCTTCACTTAAAAAAAAAAAGAAAAGAAAAGAAAAAAAGGAGAAAATTTACACCAAAAGCACTGAAAAGGCTTGTTCTCTTCTTGTATGGTTTATGCAATTTTATGTCACCGTTGTCCATGCTTCCCTGCCACTAATGTATCCAGATTCTGTCTGGACACTCTTCCTCATGCCCTGCTCCTCTTCCTTCAAATAGTTAAAAGTTGTTTGAATTCCCTGACTCTTGTGGGCAGCCTGATTGGCGTTTAGATTCTTTGCCTGGCTAAAGCTAAGTAGAGAGGAGTTTGGGGTTTTAGGTTTGATTTAAGAAAGCGCCTGGCTTTAGGTTAAAGCCAGCATCTGCCATGCTCCCTTCCTGCCGAACGCGGGCAGAAATTAGGTGCACGTTTGGTGCAGGCTGTAAATAGTGGCCTTCCACTCAAGGTTCTCGTGGGAGGGTCCATCTGTGTTTGTGAATAATAAAAATAATACTTTGTGCCTTACCCAGGGAGTATAGGCACTGACTGACAGCCATTTTGCACATCATTAATGGGACTACTTAATCACCACACAAGACTTTTCCTGTGATGCATTTTGTAAAACAAAGAAAAGCAAAACGACCTTTCTTCCTGCAGGATCTCTACGGCGCCACTCCCCCTCCCGCACAAACAAAAAAAATCCTGATTCCTCCTCTCCTTTGGCGAACAATGACTCGTTCAGCTTTTACCTTCTTGTCCCTTTTCCCTCTTTCTCGTCCCTTTTTTTTTTTTTTTTTTTTTTTTTTTTTTGGGGCCTTTGCTCCGCCTCAGTGGCGGAGCTGGCAGTGACACTGATGAGGAAGATTGCCCAACTTGTCCCACGCCCCATGCTCCTATTTGCCAAACCTGAAGTGTTTGGGCTGAAATTTTCCAAGCCAGGTGTGTGCCTAAGGGTGAAATTTGGAGAAATTGCAGCAAAAATAGTTCTGCCCTTGCTGATTAATGAGCTTCAGAGGAAAATGAGTTTGCCCGTGCTGGAAAAGTTGCAAGGTTTCTCTGCACAGCAGCAGGTGTTGGGGAGGCGCCTTCTCCTTTGGACCTGCACCCGCTTCTGGGTCCACTTCTGTCCCCATCTGCAACTTCCTTACACTGCAGCAGCTCAGGAAAGGCAGAAAGGGCCATGATTGTCGGGAAATTTTCCTTTTTTTTTTCTTTTTTTTTTTTTTTCTATTTTTGTGAGCTGCGCACTTGTGCAACACTTGTGGACCAACCAGTGGTGGCATCAAACCAAAGAGCTGATGCTGCAACCCTTTTCCTTGAGGGATCTTTCTCTTTTAGAGACTGATAGGAATACATATATATATATATATATACACACATAGGTATATAAGGTGTTTGGTAGAAAAGTTGTACCTGGTATGGTGGAAAAACACCCTGATCTGGCTGAATTATTAACCTCTCAAAGTACTTGAGTTGCAGATGCTCAGCAGAGGCAGAGTTGCTGCAGTGAGCGTGCGCACGCGGCGTGGCAGCGCCGCAGGGTTGAGCTGAGCTCCCACGTCCCCCCTGCCAAATGTTGGCTCCGCAGCAGGAAAAACACAAATGTGGGAGACAGACAGAAATGTAGAAAGCATGGTGGGAGAAGGACCTGTTTCGGATGGTGTGAGATGGCTCTGGGCTCTTTGAGCCTAGCTGTCGTTCGAAGCGTGGCACATGGGCCAAGATCTGGATTTCCCCTTCTGCTACTTGTGCTTCCCTGGGACGCGGTGGCCAACCCCGCAGCCCGTTGGCTCGCGCTTGCCTCGTGCTACCGCTGCTTCCCCGCTTAGTCCTGGTGGCAGCAGCAGCCAGTGGTTTGCCTGGCTGCTAGAAATTTTCATTTTTCCCCCTTTGTATTTATTTTATTTAAATCAAGTGGAGTGCCAAAAGAATTACGGGTCCTGTGGAAAAAGTGGCGTGTGTTCAAGTAATTCCAGATTGCATCAGAGTGTAGAAGACGACTGAAGACCTATAACATAGAGTAGATTCCACCCAAATTTTGGCATTTTCTAACTTCTGATTTTGCAACTATTACATTTATTTTTTTAATGTGGTTTTAGTGTAATCTGTGTGTGGGGAGAGCTCGGTTCTCCCTGGCTAGGTTTCCAGTAAGGTCCTTTAAAGTTAGATTTTTTTGATCAATTCCTTCTGACGTTTGCTCTTTTCCAGAGCTGCAGTGGTGCCGTGTGCTTGCTGTCTTGACTTTCCAGGATTGATTCGTGTTTCTCTTGATGCATTTCCCTCGTTTACTTTCTCTCACTTTATCTGCAAATTTTAAAAAGTCTTTCCCCTTTAACTTAATATCTCAATTCTGCTGTTTTCTTAATCTGGCCAATTGTGCAGCATTCAGTTTGTTTGTGATCCATTCATGTTAGTACGGGAAGGACTTAACCATGGTCTGATCCGGTGTGTTTTTTGTCTTAATTTTTGCTCCCAGAATGACCTGCATCCCCCTGGAAGAAGTTAATTCCGTGGTTGTGCAGTGGATCCGGGAGGGTGATGGTCCCTTGCATGGAGAGACGCAGCTCCCTCACCTCTGAATTCCCAGCCCCTAGTGCTGTGTAGCTCTGCACGGTGTGTGAAAGACTGTATGAAACAGCTGCTTGTTTTTTAATTTAATTTTCTTAAAGATTTGAAAATTTTTATTTAAACAAGCTCTTAGGAAAAAAACAAGCACAGAGAAGGAGGAGATGATTTCAGGCCTTTAAATCAGTTCTTCTGGGTGCAACGATGACATCTCTTTTGCCATCACGATTTTGTTTCTCCTTCTAGAAGGTGGTGGTGACTCTCCTTTCTGCTCCGTTTGCGTTTCTGAGCAAACGCTGTGGACAAAGATGCCATCAAAATATAGAGGAGCGGAATGGTCTTTCCTGCGTGTATTTATTGGGTTTTTATGAGCTTTCCCTTGCTGGGTCACGCACGCAGGGCAACCTCGTAGATGTGCTGGTGGGATTCTTCCTCCTGAATTGCATGCCTCTAACCTGCTCTCACCCCTTTGTAAATGCTGGATGGGAATATTGTCAAAAACCTGCAGAACTGAATTTCCGAGTCGAGCTGGAGGTTTGGAATATGGTATTTAGCTCTGGCTGGTAGAGCCATACTTTATTTAAAGCAATGCAGCTGGGGGAAGGGAGGAAGCCATGGGGAAGCAGTGAGGTTAATTCTAGGTCTGACAAACCAGAGTCCCTGAGAAACTAAATCTATAGAGTTTAGTTATAGGAGGCCAAAAATGTTCTCGCAAATTGTCTCAGGCTCTGAGACAGTAAAGATAATATCAACCACAGCTACTCTCCACAGGAAGAGAGGGAACGGATGTAGAAATTAGAGGCATTTAGGACCACAAATAAAAAATGTTTTTCACTTGGTCCTTAAAAATCTTTTCCCTGATATAGAGCAATGTGATGTAGCAAGAGTGACAGCGAGGAAGTGGAGGGAGCCTTCGAAACCCAACAGCTGCATCTCGTACCCTTCAAAAGCGTTGCCCTCTGCTCTGCTTTTTAGAAGACTTTGCTCTGTGCTTTTTTTGGTCTGGCACAAAATTAGTTAAATGAGGCTGTGTAAACATGGAAAGCTTTGAAGATTTAGCTTAGTGTTTCTAAATAAATACAAAAGACTGCCCATACATGATCCAGTGTGGGAGAGGGTGGGTTGGCCCATAAAGATGATGAGCATCCTTCTTTGTTTGTGTATTGACCCTGGTGCCTTTTTTCAGACAGGGACTATGGGAATAAGAGCTGGGTACATAATCTGTGTTCTCCTTGTGCCCTCTGTACCCCTCTGTCCTCCCAAACCTGTTGCTTGTCCACTGTGTGACTTGGGAACCAAGAGTTCTCGCTGTTGTGCTGGTTCTTGCAGCATTGCGCGCACAGCAGATAGCAGCCCCGATCCTGGGCTTAAGTGTGTCATGCCAATAATAGCATTAAAGTTTCAAACTGAAGGAGGGGTACTTTTTTTTGTGGTGTTTAATGATTAATTAGGTCAATTTTTCCAAAATTAGACTGCTGGAGAAGGAATTGGCCAATAATTTATAGTTTTTTTTTCACAAAATCTTGCAACAGGAGCTGCTGTGGGCTGATTTCACCTCCTCCCCGGCTACAAGCTCTACCTGATACCCCAAACTCGCTTGTCCCCAGAAGAGGTTCATTTTTAAAACAGTATCCATTAATATCCCAATTTCCTTCCCCCCCTCCGCTTTCAAATCTTGCATTAAACCCCTGTAGATTCTGCTTTAAGTAGGCAATTAAGCTAACAACATAATTATATCCCTTAATGCTCATTTTAACCGGTTTAGAGAAGAAACAAAGGGGAAAAGCTTCAAATATATGGAAATAAAAGCTCTGTTGTAAAGATATTTTTGATACCCATGTGATAATTTGTCAGAAGTGTGTAGTTTGCCCATTAGTGGCTGTGAGGAAGCCTGGAGGTCACAGTTTAAGTGGCTTACAAGCAATGTGGAGTTTTACCTTCTAGGTGTCCTTTTCCTGAACCCTCTTCCGGCTGCAAATTTAGGGGAATCCCAGGAGATTTGAGACTATGTCCACTTAACATTGCAATATAGTGGCTGCATAGCTGTGGTATGATAGGTTTTTCTTTTTTTTATTACCTAGGCAATTAGTCACAAGAGACCAATACACTGAGTCCACAAGCTGCCGCCTTGCCATATGCATGAGTGGAAAATAGAGCACTGCAAAATAACATTGATGGAGAATTATTGTAGTGAATCTGTGCCAATTTAGTGAAGCTCCTTTGCTATCTGTACAGAGCCAGGCGCAAAGGGGAGTCACCGCCTCGTGCCCTCACGATAACAATCAGAATAACTTCGATTCCATTTGTGGTTTTCTGCAGAGCACACAACATCCACAAGAATCTGTTTGCTAGGCACAAAGTTTTATGAAGACCCTCCAAGCTTCAAGGCAGGAAACTTCTTGGGCATCTCAAATTTTGTTGATGAATCCAAATACTTGGTCAGAGTCAGATTTTCTGAGGTTGCTCTGAAATAGTAATACTGTAGTACAGGCAAATAAAACTGTAGATTGTGCTTTGTTTTACAGAAATACAGGCTCAATTTCATTTGCCTGTTGTGTTTCTGCTGAGGAGCTGGAGGTGCCATTCGAGCAGTCTGACCCATCCCGGTGATGCAGCCCCAGCGCTCAGTGCTTGGGTGCCAGCGATCGAGATGTAGCGAGGACTATCAACTTGACCTTCCTTTCTGTGTCATTCATAGGGAGAAAAAAAAAGAGCAATATTGATCCTTCTTAAGAAAAGGGAGGTGTTTTGAAACCAAAAAGTAGGAATTAGAAATTCTCTATCTCATTTCTACTCTGCTGAGCCATCCAATCCATGACGCAAGGACCTACAAGTGTTAGGGACGTGGCATTTCTTACGTACAGTTTTTCTCGGGTTGTGATTGGGAGAGGACTCCAGTAGCAGATCAAGTGATGGCCTTCTGACTTCAAAATTATTGCTAGGTCAAGAGGCGAAGGAGATCACAGAATCCCAGAATGGTTGAGGTTAGAAGGGACCTCTGAACATCATCTAGTGCAACCCCCATGCTCAAGGAGGGATGTGTAGAGCACGTGACACTGGGATGGAAGGATGGGTTTTTCTTTATTTTGAGTAACATCACTCAGGTGACTTGCCAGTGCGAGAGGAGGGAGTATTTTCATTGTAATAGCCTCGTTATCTCTGGTCTCTGTTCAGTCCCAACACTGGTTGTTTCGGCATGGTACAGCTTGCCTGTGGGACACTCGTGGGCTCTTGGGTCTGTGCCCTTACGCTCTCTCTGGATAGAGAAAGGATGCTCCTGAGTGCAACCTGTGCCATGTGCTCTAGACGTCCCTGCGTGTGCAGGGGTTGGGCTGGATGATCTCCAGAGGTCCATTCCAACCTCAGCCATTCTGTGGTTCTGTGATTAGGCTGGGCTGTAGCAACGCCCTGGTGGCAGGTTCCTGTGTGCACGTTGCTGGTCTCTTTTCTCTTTGTGGAAAACACAAATCATGGCCTATTGCCAAGTGTCTGCAGACCCAGAGCGGATCCTTCGGCTTGGGGAAGCTCTATCAAATCCTTGTCCACTCCTCCCTCTGGTTTCTGCTCACCCCTTCAGTGGTACTTGTTGCTAAAAGTGAATATCCATACGGCATGTTTTAAAAATTAAAAGGATACCTCATTTAAATTGGCCAGTTAAGGAATGTAGTAAATGCCCAGGCTGCCTCTGTTTGTTGCTTTTCAGCATTGGTAATTCTAATGATGGGGTTCCCTGATGGCTTTCACTGTGCGCTGCCCTTGCGTGGGTGGATGTGTCCTGTCCCTGTCTCGCTGTCGGAGCCTCTCCTGTGTCCTCCTCTGAGCTCGTGTCAGTGTGGAGGGAAAAACACATCAAAGCAGAAGGTCCCATCAGTGCGAATGGAGTTTGCCCTGTCTTGGGTGTTAAAGGGGGTCCCTGAAAACCATAGATTGTCTTTTGCAGACTCCCTGAATTGTCAGAGCTTCATGTAATTTTAAATGCTTGTTTTGAAAGTTATGAGCAGAAAATAATTCTTGTATCTAAGAATTTTTCCAGATGTCCAGTAGAGTGATCTGTGGGAGGTGATGTGCCATAAGCCAGTCCTGAAATTTGTTTTCCTGAAAGTTTTTGTCGTGGGTTTCCATATTTCTTGAGTACAAAACCATTTGTCCAAAAGATGTCCACCAGTCCTGCTGAGGTTTATATATAATCTGAGGGGAAAACAGTCTAGCCAAAGTGAAGAAGGTCTTATTGGTGGGCTCATCATCAGGCTTTGCTAAAGAACAAAATGTAGTGAGGATGGTTTTCTTCGAAAAAGCTTGTGGAAGTTGGTGCATGGGAGCTTTTGCAGCCGAACATCTTACAGTTCTGGGGAACTATACTGGAAAGGAAAAGATTGACAGTAGGAGAATTTTGGTTACACATCTGGAGGAGGAAACAACCTAATTTATTAGGTGAAACCTAATGTATTTTTCATGCAGAGGACTGCAGGTGTGTTACAGTGGGTTCATTGCTCTTTCCTCAACTTGGAGGCAGAACCAGCCCTATCCAGCACTGGCAGCACCTAGATGTGTTGTTGTGCTGGTGGGAAATGCATACTTCACTTGAAAGTTATCCTTTAACAATTTGGCTCAGGGGTTTCCCTTTATAGACATATGACATCAAATTTGCCTTTTTTCCCTTTTTGAAAGAGTTTGCAGCAGCTGTTGGCCTATGGACTTCTCAGAGCACTAATGATGCAGCCTACAAAATGCAGGCATGAAATGGATGCCCTAAGAAAACTCGTGTGTCTCTCCACATCATGGTAGCAGATCTCCCAAACTGCTCTGACAAATCCATCTTGATATTGAACTGTGCAAGTAATAGGGTTTTGGTTTCTTAAGGCTCTAACAAACTGAAAAATTACATTCCAGATTGAGCTAAAAGAAAAATATATTGATTTTAATTTTTGTTGTTGATGAGAAAATAGGGAATATCACGGTGGGATGCATAGTTCTAAAATCTTGGGCTTGCAACTGTTTTGTTTGGGCTTGGAATCTTACAGTTCTTTCTTTAAAAAAATAAATAAACAGGGCGGATGTTTTGCCTGTGTGAATCAGGAAATTTTAAACGTCAAACAGTGTCTTTTAACTTTTTGAAAATGAGTGTCATAGTCTATTGTATGAATAGCTCAACCAAAAATGACACTAATCCGCAGAAGGGTTGGTCTTGCTGTATCTGCATTTTGGCTGCAAATAATTTACCTACAGCTCTCTGGCCTCATTTTTTCCGATACGTGAGCTACAGAATTGAAGGTCGTGTTGCTGTCCCTGTTGAAACCCTGTGTGATGCTTGTCCTGTGCAAGCTGCTCAAAAAGCAGCTTCTTTGGGCCATTGCGATGGGGTAGGACCAGGTGACACTCTTAAACTTGGGAAGAGCAAGAGGAGGGAAGCCGGATCTCAGCAAGATGGCTGCTGCGTGCCAGCAGGTTCAGCTGTAGCCAGGAACAGTTGGTTTTTCCTTTTTCCTTATTTTCCAAACTGCAGTAGTCCTCCAGGAAGCCAGTGAACCCTCCGACTGAGCTGCTAGGGATTTTTTTTGTTTTGTTCTTTTTTGTTTTTCAATCTTGGAGGTTGGTCTGTTTATTTATTTATATCTGCTCAGGGAGTTGATCTGGTGATATTTATAGATTTGTGGTTGGCTGATGGGAGTTATTTTGCAATAAAAAAATCTAAGATTTCTACTTTAAGCCTTTTTTTTTTTTTGACTTAATTTCCCCCCCTTCCTTCTTTCTTCTTTTTTTCTCTTTTCTTCCTTTCTTTCCTGTTTTGGGGAGAACGGGGCAGACTAAGCTGCATCTGAATTTCCCCCTTGTAATTACAGCTCTTTTTTTAAGCTTGAAAAATTCATCCAGCTTTATGTGTGCCGTCCCCCTGCTCCCCCTCTGCCCTGCTGCTTACGTAGAGATCAGCATGCTTCGGCTTTTTCTCTTTCCCGAGTAAAATTACCACCGTTTCGTGCTATTAAAGAATGCAATCAAACAAAAATGTGAGTGAAGGTGATGTCCCCTAGTTAAACTTTCATTGGTAAATGTTTGCTCAGCTTTGGTGTGTTAGTCCATCCCGACGCTATAAGGCAAGAAGGCTTTTTAGTGCGGAAACCCCTTTCCAGGGGCCGTCCTCCCTTTCCTAGCGAGAGCCTCGGTGTTTCCCTGCTCCGGAGCATGTTGTGCTGAGCCCTGCTCCACCGCTACGCGCACAGGAGCGGTGCTCACACGTGCCCTGCGTTTGGACCGATAAAAGGACATAAGTTAAGGGGGATTTTCCTTAAAAGGACAAGAGTTTTGATTTTGTTACGTGAACGACGGTCTGGGCTAGCACTGGGAGCAGCGCTGCTTGCTCAGGGCTGTCGCTGCGGACAGGGAGATGTGGCCACGTGCTGCCTCCGTCTTGGTTCCTGTTGCCAGCACCATGCCCGGGCGGCTGGTGTGCCCTTGCCACTGCCTTGTACTTTAACAATGCTTTTTATTAACTCCAGATACACACCTTTCTGCTATGGGTTATCATGAGCTCGAGAATTGTTTGCTTTTGCATCACGTAACTCAGATTGATACTAAATTTCAGCAGTACTTGTCTCTGTACAGTGCTGTTCTTTATGGAGAAACCGTAAGTGTTCTCCAAAGTTTTTTAAGAAGTTAAAAAGCAACATTTCCCAAATGTCCAGTTCTGCCTCGGGATCACACTGCCTGCCACTGCAACCCAGATACCTTAGCCATGAGCCGCAGCAGCTGTTCTGGGACATGCATCACATTTCCCACAGATTTAAAGGGCAGAGTTTCACTTATATGAACGTTTCTTGGAAGAAGTAATTTATTACTAGCCTCTTTTGGACCTGTGAAACCCATGAAGCTCTGGCCAGTGGATCTATCGCAAGTGCGCGCAGCCCTCTGAAGGACTGCACTGAGATGTTCTTGGCTGAGTTTTTAACGTTTTTTTCTGTGCATCTTAGATTGGGACATCTTCAAGATCCCTGACTCTTGCGAGGAATCTGACAGCATGAGGAAGGGGAAGCAGCAGCAGGACTTTGGGCTCCTTCATGGGTGAAGGCAGATGGGTGGTATCCATTTCTGAGATGGTCGTTCCTCTGGATACTGGCTGGGTCCCTCTTTGGCACCATGCAGAGGGCGGACTTCCCACAGACCCCTGATGTGGGAACAGAGGGATGGTTTCTCTTGAGCCATTTTGCTGTCAGGTACTTTACCTGCTTTAATACACACCACGATTGCAGGTTGGTTGCGTTAGGAATACGCTTCTAGTCCCATGGGTAGGTTGGGAGGCTGGTTCTGTGTTGCAGAGTTGCATCTGAAGGAGCTGGGTCATAGAATCATCGAATGCTTAAGGTTGGCAGGGACCTCTAGAGATATCTAGTCCAACCCCCCTGCACACACAGGGTCACCTAAAGCACGTGGCACAGGACTGCGTCCAAACGGGTTTGGAAGCTCTCCAGAGAAGGAGACTCCACAACCTCTCTGGGCAGCCTGTTCCAGTGCTCTGGCACCCTCACTGTCAAGAAATTTTTCCTTAAGTTCCTGTGGAACTTTTGGTGTTTCAGTTTCCGGCCGTTTCCTCTAGTTCTGTTGGTGGCCACCAGTGAAAAGAGGCCGGCCCCATCCTCCTCACTGCTTCCCTTGAGGTACTTGTAGACACTGCTCCGGTCCCCTCTCAGCCTTCTCTTCTCCAGCTGAACAGGCCCAGCTCCCTCAGCCTCTCCTCATAGGGCAGATGTTCCAGGCCCCTGATCATCCTTGTGGCCCTGCGCTGGACTCTCTACAGAAGTTCCACATGCTGCTTTCAAATTCGGACATCCCACTGTCTGGGAGCTTGGAGTATCTCCTGGCTGGTCCGCACCGTTGAAGCCAGGGAGGAGAGAGTTCCTGAAGGGAGCTGTGAGTAGGAGCTGCCGAACCACGTCTCCCAACCACATGTGCAAACATCCCCTCCCACCTGTCCTTGCCCCTGCTGACGTACCGGCTCCTCGCTACAACATGTATCTCACCTCGTTAAGCTGCTGCACGGGCCTGGGTGTGTTTGCTCTGATGTTGTTTTTCGGAGGTTTCTTTTGCTTAGATTAAACGGTTCCCAGTTGCCTTCTACTGGAGCTGTCCTTGCAGTGGTGTTAGGTGTCCTGTCAGCTCGCCTCCCCTCAGCTGAGCTGTGGCGGCAGGGCCTGTCGCAGCCCCGGCCGCTCCGTCGGCAACGCGGCAGGAGTCGCCTTGATGAAACTCAGCTCTGCGGCCTCTCCCCGTGCTTCACCTCGGCTGGAGGTCGGGACGGGTCGGAAGGGTGCGAATGGAGAGGTCCTGGCAATTCTTGCACTTTGGGTAACTCATGGTGTGTCAAGTTGTCCAAACGCACATGGATGTTGTGTTTGAAAGCAAAACCTACCTACCTGGGAGGAAGACATGTGCCTGTTCACAAACGTGAGTTTGCTTGTGTTTAACTGCACAAAAATGTGTTTAACTGCACATTTGTAGCAAAGCAAAAAAAAAAGTTTGTGTGATTTTGTGTATAGATAAGTCCTATTTTAAAATTTTTGTATACACGCTTAGGTTGATAGATATATTTGTTTTATCAAGTTGGAAAACTGCCTGTAACAGGATCTTAAAAAAAAAAAAAAATCCTGAGTTTCCTGTGAAATTGGAAACCTGGAAAAATGAGTGTATTTGTAAAAGACTGTCACGTGGCTCTCTATCCCTCTTTTCCCTCAAGTTAAAAAATAATAATGCCCTCCGCCCCACTAAAAAAAAGTTTCATTTTGTATACATTTATTCTATAAAAATATTTCCAGCTGTTTCTTTTACTGGGAAACTCATAACATTTGTAAACAACTGCTTGATTCTCAGAATTCTTTTGTTTTGCCCGGTCACTTTTATTTTCCAGCCTTTACAAGATGAGAGTTTTGAAGTAATCAGTAATGTTTTTTTCTCCTCTTCACCCTCAATTTGATTTTTTTTTCCTTAAAAATGGAGTAGGAGAGCACTAACAACAGGAGATGAGAAAAGACTATTAGAATTTTGATTATTTTTCAGTTGCTTGTAGCCAAGGAGAAAGTCTTTAAATCCACATCAGTGTATTTCATTGATTTAATTCATGATTTCATGATTCTTTTGGAAAAAAAAAAAAAGACACAACCCTGAGGTACATGGGGTTGAAACTTTTTAAAACTTGTTTGAACATAAGTACTTTTAGTTAAAAATTATCTAATGTCCCCCTTCTGTGTAATTCTGGTAGAATATGCTCCTTGAATTTCACCAGGCTGCTATAGGAAAAAAATAAAATGCAAAGCACAGATTCTGGCAGTACTTTCAGCAGGTTCATAAAATTACTCTCATGAATATTCCCTTGACTCAAAGGCAACTGCTTGCAATCCTTAAACATGTCTACGCCTATCTGAAGTATTAGGAGTCAAATCAAGTGGTTGGTGACATGAAGATCTTGGTTACTCAAAGGCAATTTTTTCTTTCATTTTCAAGACTGAAAAGCCTTAGAGTTGTCCAGTGCATTAACAAACTGGTTAGTCCCTTAATATTGGCAGGATGGTGTTAAATCCAGAGGCTGATTTAGTCTTGCAGTCCAGTAGTTCCCAGTAGGTGAGAACTTCCTCAGTGAAGTGGGAAAAGGGCCATTAAGGTAAATCTGGAGGTGCTCTTGGATGCATACGGCCTGTTCACCAGGTTTTAGCTTTGCTGGTGTGGAAATCCGCTGTGTGTGAGGCTCGAGATGACAAATGGCCAACCAGAAAGATTTTCCTGCTAGCTTTGCATTTGATCTCCCTGTTAAGAGCCAGCAAAACCCTGGGTGTGCCATTTTGAGCATGGATTAAACCTCTTCCATTGGGAACCTTTGGGCTGAACATCCAATTACAAGTTATTCAGACAACTAGGAAGTTGAGTAGACAAAGACAAAACACCCAAATTATTAAATTAAGCTTATAACAAGGGAAGGAAATAAAGACTAGGCAAGAAGTAAATACAATCAAATTTAAAGAAAAATGATTTCTAGATTTAAATCATTATTTTTCTTTTGCCTGCTTGCATTTTGCATCTCTTCTGAAACTGTCCAAGATATGAGTTTGGGGAGAAGCTTGAGCTGAATCCAGTCCAGCCATTTTCAAGCCCAAACAATGGGAGGGAAAAAAAAAGTTAAAAGAAAAATAATTCCTTCCAGTGCAAAGAGATTTGGCAGTTGGCATGGAGCGGGCCAAGTCCACTTCCAAGTCAAGTCAGAAGTGAAACTATAAGAGTGGAAATATCATTTCCATTTCAGTATTTCCACAAAATCTCCAGCTTATATCTGACCTTTAGTTTTATCAATCTCCTGATTGGTTTCTTTATTAATAGTACGAGAGAGGCACCTAGCGGCTTTGCTGAGCCTGAGAATCTATAGAAGAGCAAGATGATTTCCAGCCTGTTCGGATCGCAGAGTGAAATACTGTCAGCTTTTAATTAGCCCGTGTAATACAGGGATGGGGGCACGAGAGAGCCAAGACGCGGATGGCTCATAACGCACGTAGGTTGGACTGCAGGAGCAAGGCTGCGCTTTCGTTCAACACCACGGGTGGAGAGAGTGGTGGGAAGTGGGTCCTCCCATCATCCGTTGAAGAAGGTTGAGTCCATCGTTCTCTTCATGGTAGAAATTGCAAAACGTCCTCCAAGAGTCATGATTCAGAGGAAGAAGCTCTGTGGGGTCTGCAGCATGTTGCTGGATTGACATCCCAGCTGCTTTTGGTGGGTTGGGATGAGGGCGCCCGATTTACCACTGTGTCCTTCTGGAATCAGAGTGGGGCATCCTTGCTGTATGCATCCAGTGCCTGGGGCTGCCTGAAGTGGGACACAGACTTCTCCTTTACAGTCTTAGCAGTTTCTCATCGTGAGAGGTCACAGAGTGGTTGGATTTTCTTGCGTGAGTATCGTCATAGCTCATTAGCCTTGTCTTCTCATCATGGCCGTCCAGTAGTGTGAGCCAGCCTGTAAACTCATTCCCGAGGAGCAAGACGAGCTCTGGGAAGCGCTGCGTCGTGCAGCGTGGGTGCGGAATCACGCCGATGGAGTTGTCATGTTTGCAGGCTCAGCCACGCATCATGTTTCGTGATGCCCATCCTCTTCAACAGATTGGCCTTCAGCAAGAAGCAGATGTGGCCAGGGGCCAGGAAAAGGCTAGGTGATGCTCTTTTCCCTGCTTGAAATTGCTTTGCGAAAGCTAATTTCTTTTTATGATGAGCAACCAACTCAAACAGGCGTTTATTTGCATGTGTAAATTTGGTATATGTGTTCACATGGGTGAGATAGCTGCTTAATAAACCTCTTGAATTTTTGTGTGCTCAAACAAACACGCTCTGTACATGCAGATTTACAGACAGCCAATTGGAGAACTGCTGGTTAATTGTGTCCCCAAGTGCAGTATTAAATGTAAGAGTGTTTGGTCTATTAGATGTGTAGGAGCTGGGAAGAATGTTACTGCGCTTCATGTTAAAGTAACCTTGACAATTTCCTATGAATGAACTTTGGAGATCTTCATGTTAAAACAATTTTTAAAAATTGTTATGTATGTATTTATTTTTATTCTAAAGCTGGGTTTAAATAATGCACGTGTCCAGGAGGAAATGCAGCCTTGCCGTAGTACTTTCTTCTTGCTCTGTAGACTTACCTGTATGCTCTGTTGAGGAGTCTAGAAGATGTTTAAATACATTTGACCCCTAACAGCTATGGATGACTGTCACAGCACAATAAATGCTGGTGGACAGATGAATCAGTGGGGTGGCACTTAGTTCATGGTGCTTGTCGTATGAACATGGCCCGGAGCTTTTCGATCCCATCGCGTCTCAAGTACCACAGGTTCATGGAATGACTGAGGTTGGAAGGAACCTCTGGAGATCCTCCAGGCCAAGCCCACTTCTCAAACAGGGTCACCTGGAGGATGCTACCCAGGTATCCCTGCTGTGGTGACCGTCGTGATCTGGTGCTGGAGATGGCCAAGTGCTTCCACCCTGGGTGGTTTTGATTTATAGGTGTCGTTACCACTAGTCCTTGCTTGCCTCTCTGCAAGCTCCTCTCTGTCCTAGACTGGGACTACATTCACCTCTGCAGCTCAGACAGAGAGTCACTTCCTTTTTCCTTTGATGATCTCAGCTAGAAAATACTCCTTCAGTTCTCACCTGGAATTCCAGACCCACTTCCCATCCGTGGCTTGGTGAGAGAGGAATCGGTGCCAGCTCGCTCCGACAGCAGGACTGCAGGCAGGAAGAGCAGGAGCTGCTGGAGAAAGCGCCGTGCCGCTGTGCCCAGGGACAGCAGCTAGAGATGGGGCGAGGGAGGGCAGGGACCCTTGTTCTAGGGAACCTGGTGCGGCGTCACTCCAGGAGGGCATGACATGCTAGATCTCAAACTTCTTCCATTTAGATTTATTTTTTTGGTTATTTTCTGAGGAGAAGGCTCATGCCAAAGAAAGTTGGAGTGTGTCGCGCTTATCAGATTAGTTTCTTGGTCCCTCCTGGAAAATCTGTGTCTTTTAGAAACCACCTTGTGCAGTTGTTAAAAATTTGTTCAGGCAAAGATGATAAAGCATGGTATGAAAAGGAAACCCAACAGGCTAACGGGTCAGCGATCATTTTCTCTTTAGGACAGAGTCCAAGGCGGTGGACTTGGACCCACCGATCAGCTCAACCTACATCATTCTGCCCTTCCGAAGTTTGGGTGGGCGCTGTGCTCCTTGGCTCCTTGGATGAGAAGAGCAATTTGGAGGAGAGGTGATGTGGGAAGACTGTAGTGTCCACATAAAACTGAGGAAATTGGGTTCTCTCCTGGTTTTGGCAGCAGGAAGCAAAAGATCCAAAAAAATGGCAAGGATGTATTTATGGGTCCTTGTGTTGTGCACATGTTTTTGTACTGTTACAGGGTTTCTTTTCTTTCCTTTTTTTTCCTCCTCTTAAGGGAAAAGTAAATGGGAAACTGCCAGTGTCTTAACCTTTGTTTGAAATGAAATAAATAAATAACAGCACTTTGCTGTTGCTCTGAAGTTAATAATAATAGACAGAGCAGGTCGTCAGGCCTATTGTTATTTTTATGGCACATTCCTCTGCAAGACCTGATTTCAGTTGCTTATATTGTTGCCAAATTTTAATTATTTGGGGTGAAATTTTCCATGCTGGGTGTCTGCTTCTGGCTCATTTTTAAACTGTATGTGTGTTTTATGTGTAGACTAAAATTATTCAGATGTCTTGGAGAATGTGTTCAAGAAAGTAGGTTGCCGTTTTCTTTTTTCTTCCTTCCTTTTTTTTTTTTTTTTTAACCTCAGGTAAAATAAACAATTCAGAGCTCTTGCAAGCAGCACAGAATAAATCTGATTTAACCCTGCCGTAGAACAGGGCCTGGAGAATTTGCGTGGTGGGTCACCCTGGGAACAGTGATTCCATTTTGGCTCTTCCGTTGAAAGCCTGGCAGAATTACAGCCTTGGGAGCCTTGTTAAACTTGGGAGGCTTTGGAGCAAATCGCTAAGGTGATTTTATGAAAAAATTAAAATATCATTTAGTGAACCCTCTAATACGCCTTTTGTAAAGAGGCCGGATGAGCTAGTACCGTGGATGAGAGCAACGAGCAGAGCTTGGAGAGGCAGCAACGTGTGGAGCTTGAAGAGGCAGCCCAGGCCCTGCGTGGAGGAGCCGCCGGCAGCCTCGGCTGGCGGGAAGGGCTGAGGCCGGCTCTGCCCCCGGAGCGGGACGGGACACGGGACGGGACACGGGACGGGACAGGGGACACGGGACGGGACGGGGGCTGCGGCTCTGAGCGCGGCCGCGCGCGCGGGTCACACCAGTGTGTAAATGCTCTAGATCGTGGGCTAAGCAGTCAGGGGCAAAGCAGCAAGCTTAAACCTCTTGGGATTTCATTGGAAATTGTTATGCTTTCTGTTATTTGTTAATAACTGTTGATTTTTTTTATTTTATTGTTTTATGTAGTGTTGCCCTTTTTCCAAATATTTACTTTTTACTACTTATTTCCAGGCATTTCTCAGGGCAATTAGACCTCTATTTGGAGTCTTAATTTTAAATGCTTTATCTTTTTAGGAGATGGTGGCTGCTACATTGCTTATTTACCACTTGATTTGTTTTGTGCTTGCCACTTGTTTGAGCAACATATGGATAGAAGCTCCATGTTATGCATCTCTGCATTTTACTTTAATAGAAATTTATTTGTATTACTTAAATAAAACTACCTTAAACGTAGCAAAGATGTACAAAAGTGACTTATAAAATCGTCTTTTGAATTTTAAATGATTATAACTGAGAGAGAGTGTTACTAATTATACTCTAGTAGGAGTGTCTCTTCTTCAGAGCATGATGTCCCTCGGAGTTTCTGATCTGCATCTTCTCATGCTCAGAGCTTAGCAGATGAGTATAAGCTCTAGTGCTTTTGCTTTTTCAATTAAAAGTGAAGAAGTTAGTGAATTAAATTAACTGGGCAAACTGGTGTGCAGAAGCTGTCTCTTCACGCTTTGCAAAGATGCTACTTTGCAAAAGCTGCTGTGACACATTTCAGCAAACTCTGGTTGGAGCCGACAAAATGAGGACTTGCAGCTCTTCACTGCACTGACTTCTTCCTAGGCTGTTTGTGTGCCTTTATAGCACTTTTTTAATGCAGCACTTTATTTTAAATAGATTGATACTGTGGCTTGCAAAAGGCATTATAAGATCATATATGATTCCAAATTGGTTCATTGCAAAATTAATTTTTTAAAAAATCTGGTTGAAATAGTTGCTGCTGCCTTGGTGAGTCTCCATCCTCGTGGGTTTTCTCTGCCGTGTTTGAGGAGCAGGAGGAGGGATGCTTTTTCAGATAGGGTCGTGGAGGTGAAGGACAGGACAGCAAGGGCAGTGCCCCAATGGAGCACGAAAATGTTCTGCTGAACTTCAGTAACGGAGGTAGCTATTTCTCTCTCAGAGTTTTCTTCCTGAACGTGCAAGGAGAGAAGGGGGGGTCCGTGGGGGATTGTCTTGGTGGCCTGTGATCACCGATGGCCCCTCAACGCCGGCTCGTCCAAGGAAAGGTGTCTGCCCGACCATGGTGGGCAAGCCCTCGTGGTCACGGCGCGGGAGGCTCCAGCAAGGTGGGGATCAGAGCGAGGCAGCTGCTCTCACCTGGGAAAGTCCGCAGGAAATCAGTGGAGCACAGAAACAAGCATCACCGTGTCCAAGCCGGCCCTGCCACCAAAGACACGGCCACCAAGCCGAGTCCTTTGGCTTCTTGGCAGCGAGGTTATTTTTGAAAGTGAGAGTTGGTTTCTGAATAACTCAAGGCAGGAGCCACCAAGCCGTAGCAGAGGCAGGGTGGAGAGCTCAGCATCGCACCGTGGTGCCCTTACCCTTCACGTGGGCAGGGGGAGGAAGCCGGATGCGTCCCTCAGATTAAACGTTGCAGTGTAAGGTAGCTGAGGTTAGCCAAGAGTGACCACACTTCTAGCTGGGTTTCCCCATCTGTAAAATGTCCCTGTGTTTACTTCCTATATACAGTTGCTAGTAACTCTGAAATATATATGTATATTTAGCTTGTAACTGTGTTTATTTTGCAAAGGTTGAAGCCCTATCATTTTTTTTTAAGCTTTGCACCTTCACATATTGTGTGTGATTGGAGGAAATTATCTACCCATGATTCATGTGAGGAGCGCAGGGGCTGCCCATAGCAGCCCTTAGAAACATATTAATGGTCTCAGTGCTGTGGCTGGGGAATTTATTATTAAATAACGTGGCAGCCTTAGAAAGGCCGGGCTGGGATTCACTGTGCTGGTGCGGTACAAATGTTGAACACAACAGATCCTGCTCCCGGGGAGCTCTAATCAAGATAAATTGATGTTACATAAAATTTGGCTTTTAATTGCATGTTTGGAAGCGGATCAGTGTGCGT
>NW_010585679.1:130614-164218 GCF_000705375.1 Tinamus guttatus | reverse complement strand
GGGTTTCTGTTGCGCTTTTGGGAATCGAGGCACCTTTTGGTGAGGATGTGCTTGTATAAGAGATTCTGGACCTTGCAGACCACTCCACTTGATTTCGCTCTGATTTGCCTCAATGCTTAGGACCGAAATGGCCCAAACCAGGGGCTGGGGCATCGCTTCAGCCATTGGCAACACATGGCAGGGTGGTCCAACAATCTCCTTGTGCTGGGGTGGGTTTTGAGCCTCTCCCCATATAAGTGGCCAATGGAAAATGCCAGTTTTGGAGATGCCTGCATCTCCACGGGCCATGTTGGGTAGAACTGGAGCTTCTCAATATAGGACTGTTGTTTTTTGTGGTTTCTTTTTTATTTTTTCCTGAGACAAAACTTGATGTTCCCCAGCTTCTATCAGCTCTGTAAACTTGAGGACTCCACAGAAAGCCCTTGTGCATAGAGAGTTTTGGTCCCCTGCTTATCTGTGACGTGAAATGGGCAGAGGGTCTTGGTCCTGCAGGGCCGGCTGGGCTTTGGAAGAGCCACGCGCCCGCCTGCCGGGATGCGAGCTGGGAATTGCTCGGCTGGTCGGGTCCTTTGGAGGATGTCGGCTCGCGAGGGCCTTCCCCTTTCACACCCTTCTAGGAGGCTGGGTTGCAAAACCTCAGGATGGGAATTTCTCAACTCTACATACAGATCTAAAAAAAAGAACATAAAATGCATCACATGCGTGATGCTTTACAAACCAATATCTGTGTCAGCTTAGGCAGTAAATCACATGAGCGACTCAAGCTAACATACGTGCATAACCGAGAAGAAAATGGCAAATATTAGGATGTTGAGGCGCTTCGTATCTGTAACACATTCCCCTTCAGAGCAAGTGCTCAACATGGATTCTTGCTTATAAAGAGATTCTTATAAAGAAATTCTTGTGTATACATATATACATATACACGCACTCTCCCTATATATTTATAAATATATAAAAGCTTGCTTAAGAAGGAGATAAGAAGTCTGCAACCTCAAAGAATTGCCTTGATTTCTTGCTGACAGTTTCCCACAGGTCTACACACTTCCCAAGCTGAAATCTTTGAATTTTTTTGGTATAGAATATTTGATCTTCCCATTGGAACGGTGCAGCATGGTAATCCTCGTGCACCTGCGTGAAGGCAGAGGTTAGGCTGCGGGCTTAGCTTTGACTTGAGCGTTTTGTGCTTGCCTTTCACAAGTTATTTGTCTAAACAACCTCTATGCTCAGTATTTTTAATGCGGAGTTAGAATTGCCGGCGCCCTTGTAGCTTCTCTTTGCTTCAGGAGTGGAGCTCACAGTGAGACTTGGGAGGTTGAGTTTTGCAGAAAGCTCTTTCGACTGATGGGAGTTGTCGCGTACCCGATCTCTAAGGGATTTGAGATAATGCAGATGCCCCAGCACCCCACAAGGTTTTTGCCCTGGCTGTATATTAAGACTCCCTTTTTTCTTCTTTTTTATTTTTTTTTGGCTTTTTTTTCCTTTGGCTTTTTTTTTTTTTTTGCACACAGATCTAATCTTCTAGAAAATGCCCCGAGGGTTTGAGCAATCTACCAGTTGCAGGGACCCATAAAGGTTTTTTCTTTCTTTTTTTTTTCTTTTTCCATTGTGTAAGCATGACAAATCATTAATTTTTGATTGATTGCTTTGAATTATGGGTGCTCTGACATCCTTTCTGTAGCTGAACAGCTGTATAACAAATGAACATATCAGTGTTCACAAAAGATTGGAGATCTAACAGAAGCAATTACACTGTCAGCTCCTCCCTTCTGGCTTTTCCCAGGCAATGGAGGGAGGAAATTTTTTAACAGAAATTCCTCAAGTGGCTAACAATAATAATAATAAAAAATACCTTGTTGTAATTGAATTAGATTTTTATTTCTTCATTGCTAGTGCATTTCTTAAACTGGAAGCCAAGGTATGTTGCTGCTTTGTGCACCTCAGAGAATCTCTTTCAGCAAAATTTCATATTAGGAATTAAAAAATAAAACCAAATTGTAATTTTTGGTTGCTATTCCTTTAAGATTTCAGAATTGCACCAGTGCACTAAATGTGACCTCCATAACTTTTAAATTAAGAATTTATGCTGGCTTGAAATTTATGAAATATTTCAGCATGAAAGAAAGCCTTTTTCCCTCAGGAAAATTGAGCAATAAATCACAGCACTCTCGATTTACTGCCCTACAGCCAGCCAAAGATAGGATTTTTTTTTCCTTCCCCCCTTCCTTCTGAAAAAAAAAATGTAATCATATAAGACAGCTTAGCTGCTATCCTCCCACTCTCTAGAATTTTTAATTTCAGCTGTTTCTGCTTGGATTTATTTCCAATATTCCTGCTCGGCTTTTCAATTTCCTCAGTTATTAAATTTTAATTCAGTGCATTAGCATTTAAATTAAAAAAGGGTTTATTTTATCGAAATCGTTGGCTAGCCCCCATCCTGCTGCACATGAATTGCCTGTTTCTGCCATTTGCACAAAATGTGAAATGCAACTAATATCTTTTAACTTATATTTGCACAAATTCAGAAATAAAATTTCTGGGTTTGGAATAATATTGTCTTTCCAAGGAAGGCTCTAATCAGAGAACCGAGGGAAAGACGCAGTGCCTGGCAAGCCAAAGAGGCAAAAATAGGAGTTGCTCCCTGATAATCCGGTTTGAACGGCGGGCGGGTATTGAATTAGACAATTCATAACTAACCGAGGGAGCTCTGCTCGGCTTGACCCTTCTAATTAGGGAGCAGCCCAGGTATGTTTAGAAAACAAACCCCAAGCCAGCCTGTGACTAGGTCCAGTGTTCAACCCTCTGCAAACTGGTGTTTAAGAAGAGTTTGTCCAGGAGAGCTGGGACTTGGATGAGTCAAGATTTGGGATGAAGGGGGATTATTCCGGGTTTAATTTTGCATTTTGCGTGCTTTCCTGGTAGGGTTGCTTAACCTTTTGTTTGCTGCTCTCTCCTTTCCCAGGATGGGGGCTGCCCGCTGCGTGGGGGCCCGGTGGGTGTCAGGACGGGGAGCTGGGCCCGGGGTGGCCCTGGCACCCGTGTTCGCTGGGCCCCGGGCAAGCTCCTCTCCTCGGGCCGTGTTCAGCTGGCTGGAGTCCCCTGGAGTCCCTCTGCCCCGTGTCCCTGTTGACTGGCTCCAGGCCTGCAGAGCAAACAGGAGCCATGGCCTCTTTTAGGTGTAATTTTAGGCCATCTGAATTTGGGTGTCTTCGCCTTATTTTCCCTCCACAGAAGAGGGGATTCTTATTTTAAACCTCGAAAGGCTCCAGTGTAGCACAATAAAATGATTGCACAAGAGGTCTCCTACCAGTTGCCACCAGCACGGTGTGTTTGGAGACGTTGTCGTGGGCTGTACACTGGGGAATAAGCGTTGTGTTCCCAGAAAGTTGCCTCACTTGTGGAGCTATGTCTTAAATTATCCCTCAGTCTACTGAAAACTTAAGTCGTGTAGTTGGATTTGAGTGCATGACACGTCCTGCCAAAATTGAGAATTGAGCATGTGTGTAATTGAGAATGGAAAAACCCAAGGATTTTTGGTGCAGAGTGCGAGCAGGAAGGGTTGGAGTGCAATCTTGCCTTTCTTATCCTAAACAGCTTTTTTTAATATCTTTTTGCCCCCTAGGCTGACGAGAGCAACAGTACTGGAAGGAGGAGCTCCTCAAGCAGGTATGTGGATGAGTTTCTCTTTCCTGGTGGGATGTCCTGGGCAGATCTGGCTCTGGAGCAGGAGATGGGGCGGTGGAGGCGCAGCCGCCCAAGAAGGGCAAGGCAAAGACTTTAGGAGCGCACGAACCCTGCACCCATTGTAGGTGGTGCTAAATGCTTAGATTAACAAAAGATAACTCTGGCCTTCGGGGCTGCAAGGAGCTGCGTGTTTGTAGGCAGCACAGGGTGGTCTGCCTGGGTCTCCCTGGCCTCTGCCCACATCTGAGAGGTGACGTAGGGCTTCCAGGATGGGCCTGTGCTGGAGATCTTCAGCGCTACTGTGGCAGTTGGGTGAAGACCACCCTGTTCCTATGTAAGAACAGGGAAGGGAGTCCCTGTGCCCCCAGCCCTCTCTGATTTCTTTGCATGCTGCGGGCCTGGGAAGGCAAGGGCAGTGGCTGCTTCCAGAAGGAAGGAAGCTCCACAAGAGGGATGTGATGCGACTGGATCAGCCCTGTGCTAAGACGTCTCTGTCTCCTGCCTGTTCGTGCTGTGGGGGATCTTCCCTTGCTGATATTCTTGGTCCCAGGACATGCAGTGTGGCTGTGCTGCGGGCCTGCTGATGTTGCCTGGAGCAGCTCGCACAGCCTAGCACGCTG
Organism: Tinamus guttatus; assembly: GCF_000705375.1. The sequence continues at coordinate 159,914 of NW_010585679.1, read as the reverse complement.
CTCAGATTTCCCCCCAGTTCCCTGTGTTTCGGTGTTGGTTCATCTGAGCCTTGAGCACCAGCTTCCACGGCCTGGGGGTCATCTGCTGAGAAGGCCTCCTTTGGCAGCGTTCATTGCTGCTGCTGACGAAGACTGCCACCAAGACATGGAAGTATGGAAAAATGTGCTTTAGCTGGCCTTCTGCTGAGGAGGAGCGTTCATGGGGGAGAGATGGTGGGAGCTGAGTGGCTTTGCCTTGGAGCAGTCTGATTTATCTGGGGCCATGTGTGTTTGAAGCACAGTTTATTAGAGTGGGGACCATGAAGTACCCAAGTCACCACTTAGGAATTACATTGCAATGGGTAGGGGAATATAAACTGTAGAAAAACTGTGCCAGGTTGGCTGCCATGGAAGAAGTCAGTGTGGTCTGGTAGGCTGCACTTCACCTGGGAGATGGTTCCCTGAGGTTCACATATTCCTTCCTTGGCAAGAAGGTCACGACTGCTCGGACAATCCTGAAGCTGCTGCTGCTGCTGGTGGGAGGCAGGTGCTGAAGCCAAGGCCTGTGTCCATGTGAGGAGAGCGTGGATGTGGCTGGAGGATCAGTAACGCTGGGCTCGCAGCACTGCTGTCTCTGCTTTGAGGTGGCAAGGGCTCATTTTCTGTGCAGAATGGGCCCATCATCTGTGCACACAGATGTGCTCTGGCCTCAGTGCTGTCTCATCTGGCCTTGGGGGAAGGCCCACGAGCACTGCAGTTTAACTGATCTCCTTTGAGACGGGAGGCTTTTATCTGGGGACCCAAAGCTCCTTGAAGCCAGGCAGCTGGAATCACCACTTTTCTACCACGCTGCCTTCCTCTTCTAAAGCTCGATCTGTGTTTCATGCCCTCCCCTTTGCACTAGCAAGCAATAATGTGTCTACTAATAGTATTCCTGAACACCCTCTTGTTGCTGTCGGGGACTTAAAAGCACTGCTAAAGTTTTATCTGTCAGGTGAAGCTCTTCCTTCCACGTTAAAACTCAGCTCTGTTCTTCTGATCTCTGAAATCCTTCACGCGAGGTCCTCCTTCCACTTCGTGCATCGTTTGCTCCCCTGCGGTGACAACCACTTTCCCTTCCATCACTCCTCGCGGCGCCCTGTGTCAGCATCTTAGGTGTGTAAGAAAAAATCATTTTGGAATAAAACGCTGTTTTGTATTTACCGGGAGTTCTTTAGTAATGCCGAATATTGCCTAGCTTTGAAGGACTCCTGGTTGCCCACAAGAGTAGGGCTTGGGTGAGGGCAAGGGCAGCTTCCCGCAGTGGGGAACCACGCCAGCGTTGGGCCTCTTGTGCAGAGGACCCTGCTCTCTGATGGCCCTCCTAGAGATGAGCAAAGGACACGTACCTGCCCCAGGAAAAGGCAGCTCCTCCGAGTGCCACTGGCACATTTGCCCTTTCCTCAGGTTGGAGCATTGCGCTTTGGGTCAGCTGCTCTTACTGTCCCTGCTAAAACACACTCAGTAGGAGCTCTGCGTGCTTTAACTTCAGTCAACACTTACAAGGGTCCAGAGCAAAGCCAGGACACACCATCATATTATGGAGAGGTTCAATGGTGATTTAGTGTGTGCAGTGCTGTGGGCTTGGGACAGCTGGAAAAAAAGCTCTGGCAGGAAAGCCAGAGAGAGAGGTAAGTGAAAGGAACTTCACACTGTTTCCTTCCACCAAAGTCTTTCTTTTGACTTAAAATTCAAGTTTGTAGCTCTTGCTGAACGGTTTTGTGAAGCGGGTTAGTGAGCACGTTCTCCAGGTGGGAGCAGACACCTTGGGAGTGTGGTCTTGGTGGGCATCCTCTCTGTCCTGGGGTGCAGGAGATGCTCTGTGCGCTGTGGGCCTGGCCCCCTTCCTGGCTGTGAACGCTGACGTTCCCAAAAGCAGGTACCAAATCTATGCCCTTAATAAGAGATGTAGCTGTCAGAGTGTCAGGCCTTATTACTCTTTAAATATAGTGAGAATAAGTGCTGAGGTTGGTCATTAAAAAAGTGCAAACAAAATCCATTTTATCATTTATCTGACTGACTAAAAGATGGGTGAAAAAGAAGAATAGCAAAATCTATTTCAAAAATAAAGTAGAATTAAAATCTAGTATTTCCAGAAAGTTGTATTGCTGACTAAAGGTTGAAAATTGGCTTTGACAAAATCTCCTCTGATGCCTTTAGTGGCTGAGATGCAAGATTTTGTTTTTCAGTGTTGCTGCTTGAAACTGTCCCATTAATGACAAGCTATAGTGTAAGCGCTTTATTATTAATTTATATCAGTGAAAAGTTTAAGCTTTTCATAAGGTTGCTAGGATGACTTTACCTTTCTGCATTTTTTAAACTAGGGTATGTTTGATTTTAATATTGTGACCGTATAATTATGTTGCTCCTATTTTTATTTATTTATTGTATTGAGTTGGTTTTATCGTTTCAAGCAAATATTAAACGCTCTGAAGGCCCAAGATTTTGTGATTTTTACCACCTTCACAGCTCTGATTTGACCTGTTACCTTTGAAATAAGTTTGTTCAGTGTGCAACATAACTACATAGAAAAAACCTTTCTTTTATGGGAGCTAGAAAGGTTATAGTTGTTTACCTTTGAGAAGACAACCAAGACGAAAGTTTTGCATGTTCCTGAATGGTCTAGAAAAGCTAGATCAGGGACTTTGTTCTTCTGAAAGAAAAAAAAAAGTCAACAAAATGAAAAGGTAACAAACAATAAGTAGTAATATTTTTTTTTCTTACTTGATGGGCACGTAGCTCTTAGAACATATGTCTGAGTGATGGAGACCAATGCTTGAGTGGGACTGGGAAGGGACCTGAACCCCCTGCAACTGTAGGTGACATGGTTCTTTTGGATTAGGAGAGCTTCCTGGGCATCAGTTATCCTCGAGGGGCCTGCTGGAACATTTCCTGAACCTTCTTCTGAAGCCCTAAAGTGAATGGACCGGATTTGATTCATTCACTGCTATGAGCCTGTATGACAATTCTGAAGATCTTTTGCTGGGAGTCGAGGGTGGTGTGGGGACATCGTTCAGAAAAGCAGACCTCAGGGTAATTGTTGGGAATCTCTGTAATACCATTGTGAAACTAACTACTTACCAATAATTAATGTCAGCATTCAGATGGTGGGCTCTGGATCTTTACAAGAAATAATTGAAAAACCAAATGTGCAATTATGTCTGACAAGCAGTGTGTGCTTTTCTTGGTCACCAGAGCCTTGTGTAGTCATGTGTTAGGCACAGTTTTATATAATTATTATTGTTTATATGGTTGGTGTCAGAGGAAGGAAGAATTTTAGTTTTAAGTCCTCCGTTGGCCATTTATTTTAAAGTCATTAGATTTGTTTTCAGACATAACTGCACTTAATGTGTGAGACTCATGCTGAATAAATCAGACCCTGATATAGGAACAGCATCTGTTTGCGGGAGGGAACAGAGCCAGCTGGAAGCTCAGCCTCTGTCTACACCATGGCTGTCACCCACCAGGAAAGCCACTCGCAGCACAGATGTAGCTGTGCAGAAAGCCATTCCTGTGCTCCCAAAAGGGAGCTGAACGCGTGGCCCTTCTGGGTTCCAGACTGTTGTGACGGGACAGATGGGACCCATCTTTACTGCAGCGTTCAAGAGCACCATGATGGGGAACCCAAAGGGGTTTAAAGCTTTGATGCTCATGAGACTTCAGGAGAAGGGCTCTGCAGTGTGACCTGGAGGAAGGCAGCGGGAGCTGAGCTGGCACGAGCGGCCCCAGAGGTCCTCCAAGCTGCACCCCGGTGCTCTCCTTGCTCTGACACGGCACATTTTTCCCGATACACCAGACCAAGCCACACTGCTTTGGTGCTCTGGCAGTTCCAGTCTTGTTTAGAGGATATGGCCCTCTGTCTGGAGGAGGAGGTGACAGCGGGTGGTTGCACACACTGCTTTGGCTTTCTCCTTCTCAGTTCATCCCGTAGCATCCTTTCTGTTTCCTTCCCTTGCTACCAGCATTGCTTGTTCTGCCCTTGCAGACACCTCCTCCCTGACAGCTCCTTTAGCCCAGGGGACGTCTCCTCTGCAGTGGTTCCAGCGCTTCTCTTTCTCTTCGTTGAAAGCTCCATCAGGCCCCCAGTGTTCAGGGAGTCCGATCTCTGAGTGTGCGTAGGCCCATCCTTGGGAAGCCCGTGGAAATAAAGCCATCCTGATCCTTGGAGATGGGCTCCACATCCCAGGGGAGGCAGGTGGATGGAGACAGTGCAAGTGGAGAAGGGAACATGTTGGGTTTTCAATGGCAGAGCATGAAAAGCTTGAAATTCATCTTGCACTAAAAAAAAAGAAAATTATTAGTAATTAGGCAATATATTTAATGAATCTTGGTCCCCTTTAGAGAAAAAATCTCACCACCCATCTTAAAAAAGAAGCAAAAAACCCCACAAAAACCTCTCTAAAATTCCCAGTAGCTGATTTAAGAGAAGTGAGTAGCTGAGTGTATTTCTACCAGTAGAAAAACTGTAGGAAAGCCAGGCAGGTTCCTTTGAAACCTGAAAGCCAGACAGGGTGCCATAAATATACAGTTAAGAGAAAAGATGATAGCTCTTTGACACGTCCTGGCTCCAGTGGGACTGGCGTGTTTTCTGAGTAATCCACACCACCTTGCCAAATCTTCTAGCCTTGGAAGGCCTCAGAATCGGTGAGGTGGAGAAATGTGCCTTTCTGGAGCCATAAAACACTGACACTCAGTAGCACTGATGGCTTAAGTAAAGCTGAGGTTCCAGGAAATCATTTTTCCGTAGGTCATCTACTCTCCTGGCCAGCTTGCGGTTGTTCTGGTAGTAGCACATACTCTCATGCGTTGTTTACTCTTAATGTATATGTATCTTCAGCAACCAGACGTCTACCACCTCTTTTGTATCACTCTTAAGTGTTCACCCGCTCGCAGGGTCCTGTCTCCTCTTCTGTCTGTCTTTTGCTTTCGCTTTTTTCATCCTATTTGTCTTGCGCAGGGTTCTGCTGCGTTGTCACTGGCGGGTCAAGCGAACGGGGTCCAGCGGAGGCTTCTCGTGGTCCTCTTGGAGGACCTACGAATGTTTGTGGACAGTTGTCACCCCCTCTATCACTTCTTAGTCAAGCAGCGTAGCGTTCTTTCACTGATATAAATAAACCCTTAATCTATTCTCTTTGTTTTTTCCTTGAATTTCTTTGTCTCTGTTGACATTTCCATGCTTGAAAATTTAAAGATGCTAGCAGCTATTTTAATATCATCTAAAATTAAGGTTTTAACCTGCATTGTTCATATGTTGCATTTTTTATCTGACTAGAGTCTTTTGCTTTTGGTGGAAACTGAGTATTCTTTATTGGATAAGGCATTAAAAAAAATCGGTTAGACTTTTCAAACAATTCGCAAGATATTCCTAATAGGGACTTACAGGAATTTGTTTTGCTAATACTTCAGAAATTTTTTTGTGGCTCTTGACTATTATATTGTTTTCTATTTTAATATTTATTTTGTAAGTGAAAATCAACCTCATTTGGTCCAGTAGTTTACCTGTTGTAAAGAATTTTTCACTACTGAGGACCTCTCAAGGAATGAATACACAATTAAATTCTTGTTACTCTCAGTGAAGCAGTGTTTATTGTGAGGAACGGTTGTGTGTTTTAGTAGATGGAGATAGTTGGAAAAATTGAGTATGCTGCTCCTTTTCTCCTCCCCCGCAATTTTAGTGTGTTTCATTAATGGTATTACCTCTTCAAAAACCATCTCATCTCAATTACCTCTTTAGGCTGTTGCTGCTCCAACACCCCTGCTAATACAGCATGCCAAGAGCCCTCTTTGCAGATGAACGTACCGCAGTTCGGGATCCCTCTTCTGTTGTGCAGGAGGATTCCCCCTAACCGCTGGCTGTCATCGTCTCTAGTCAGCTAAGCTATGATGTGGGTTTACATTAGGACTGCTACGCAAAGGTCAGAGCACGGGGGTATTTGCAAGGGATGGAACGCACTTGGGGATCTCTGTTCAGGTTTGTGCAGAGGACTCAATTTCAGTTGTTCGTGTTTGTTGGTTTGTTTTTCCCCCGTGCGATTTTGCTGGTAGATGATCCAGGGTCCTCAGGCTGGTGGTGGTGCTCACACTGCTTCTGTATATCCTCAAGTGTCACATTAGCTCTAGGTGCTGAAAACTGCCCTTTCCCTTCTTAAAGGCTGACTGCCCTCAGAAGCGGATACTGATCCTACTTGAGGCATCTCTCTTCTGCGAAGCTCTTGAGTCTTCTTATTCCAGAATAACATTGATATTTGTTAAGCTCTCTTCCAGGGAAACCCAAAGGGCAGGTACTGTTACACTTGTGCCAGCATAGGGGTGTTTTGTGGGGTTCTGACCTCAGATTGTTTTCTGAGGGGAGAGAAAAACATTTTGTCTTCCAAGTACGACAAAGATTTGAGATTGCTCTTCATTCCTTAGGAATTGTCTTTACATGTCCAGTTAGCGTCATCTCCTCAGATCTATTTGTTCTGCCCAGAGAATAGACCGCACAGCCCTCAGGAGCTGCATGTGTGTTCTGGTTAACTTCAGTTTATTTCGATTACTTTTTTAGTGATTAATGTGTTCAGAACGTCTTGTATGGCAAAGGATGGGTACACCTGGTAACGAAAACCAACCAACCAGTTATAGAGCCTTAGGCCATGAACAAAACAAGTACAGAGATCTCGAGTAAAGTTTGTAACCAGCAGCAGCAGAACCATTAAGTTCACATGGGCACATTGTACATGGAAGACCCTCTGAAATGCTTGCTCGGTCTTTTACTGGTAATTAGCAAGTCTTCACTCCTCTACCACAGGTAGAGCAAAAAAGGCAAGTGATCGGAGTTCTATGCCCTAAAATATCCTAAGAAATTTCTTTCCACTTTTCTTTCTATAGCATTTACTTTTGGAGGTTAAACCCATTCTTTGCGGTTATGCAATGGTGTCTTGGAAAGTGGTGGTTATGAAAAGAACCGAAATGTCCTAGTGGAGCAATGACCATGAACTCTCTCTACCATTCTGTACACCAAAAGGCAGTTTGGGTTTTGGACAAGTGCACCTGCACGTGCTGCCGCCGTGTGCGTTTTTGAGAATGCTGCTGGTATGATTCGTCCTGCTCTGGTATCCAGACTATGCAGCTTGGACAGTTCCCCACCTCTAATGGAAAGAGTCAAGATTTGGAAGCAGTATTTCAGAGTATTTACAGTATACGTTAAGGAATCTGGGTTGCTCTACTTCAAGAGACAGCAGGAGAGGTTGTTTGCCCTGGTAGAGGGGGACTCCCAGGAGGAGCAGGTTTTCTTTTCTGGCAAACAAAGTGGAATGTGGCTTAATTGCTAGAGGCAGCAATCCATCTTAAAAGTGCATTGCCTCTTTTAGAAGGTCATTACTCATAGGAGGGGCCTAGAAATGTGGCGGTCACTGTACACTTTAAGTCAGGAGAGCCTCCCTAAAAGATCCAGTCAAACAGTAGTTGTGGGTGTGATACAGGGTGCTGTGGAGGTGCGAAGGAAGGCCGTGATTCCGGAGGCTGGGCTAGAGGAGTCGATGGGGAGAGGAGTCTCTCTGCCTTTGAAGTCTGTGAGGGAGTGTCTGAAAGCAGGAACAAGATGAACGGAAACTAGAAACAAAGTGCTCATCTGTAAAGCGGGGAAAAAATGACTCTTGTCATTTCTCTCTTTTGACCTTGAACTTGGAAATCTTTTTTCTATTAATGTTTGAGAAAGATATGTCCCCGAAGGAGGGCACGAGACGGTCACTCTGCTTCCTGAGCAGCTCCACCTCCCTCCTCTCCTCTCGGTGTGAGTCATGGTACCCGGGCAGCCAACAAGGGGGAGGGAGCAGGGAGGCCACCACAAACAGTTTATCAAACAAGTAAGTTTTATGTTTACATCTTTCAGCCTCTGCTTTCGTCATCACTTTGTAAAATGAAAATTCATTTACTTCTTTCCACTTCCTTTAGCTGCAGTCATGGTAAGAACTGGGTCTTCCAAAACCACAACAGACATCACAAAATTGAGCCCAATTGCAGGCCCGTTTTGCTTTGGGCAAACCTTTTGCTTTGGTGCACGCCATGTCAGAAGGCTTGTTCTGTGTCATCCTTCTGAGGTTATTTGAGTGGGTTTCACAAAACAAGGTCCTGCAAGTGTCCACTATAGGATCCCCATTACTGTACCTTTATGAGCCTCTTCGCTACAGCAGTCCGTACGAGCATACCAAGGACTGTCCTTGGCCATGTAAGTGTCTGTTTGACTGGTTTAAATGGGCACGTATTGCCCTCTGCCAAGGAGTAACTGGGCATCACCACCACTGGTATCATCAAAGCATTAGCAACGGGTCTTTGATTCTTCCAGCTTGAATGATGTCCAGAAAAAAATCGAGATGCTCCAAGTATGCTGCTGAGGGGAGAAGAGCTTTGACTGGAGGTGTTGATTGAAGGCAGTATGTCCTTCCCTCTCCTGTCTTCTTGAGGAGGAGATGCACAGGAGCTGACGGGGAAGGCGGTTTCTCAAGTGGTCGTGCTTTGCCCCTCCCCAAAAGCTCAGCAGGATGTATGCCATAAAAATAGCCTCATTAGAAGCCATCTGAGTAAATATGCAATCACAGATCACTCAAAGGGAGCACAGAGCACACATGTTTCTGTTGCTGTCTTCAGAGAATTACATGACAAATTATTCCTACCTGGAAGAAATGTCCTTTTATAATTGTTTTTTTTTCTCTCATTCTTTCACAAGGGAGGAGTGTGTGTTTTTTAAGTAGCTTTTAGTCACTTTCATTATTTATGAGAATGCTACTCTAGATCAGAAAAAAAGCAAACTGCAAATGCTAGTTTCTTCTGGCTGTAGCAGCTGACAGGTCCCATTTGCTGGTTCCGCTTATCACAGTCTGAAGGAAATGTTCCCCGAAGATAAAAGTGGCTCCATATTGCAACCCGCTTCGCCTCCTTCCCTTCTCCTACAGGAGAGCAGCTAGAAAGGGGACCGTTAGCTTCGGTGGTAAGTTGTGACCATGCAGAGAGACCGGTTGTGTTACCTATTTTCTTTCTGTCCTTCCATCTGGAAGAGGTCCTCACATTGCACTGGGAGGCAGCGTCTGGATTCCTTAGCTCTCTAGAATTACAATGTTTTCCTTGCATAGTCATTGATCCAGGTGTTCTTGTGTCGCTGGGCTGTGCTGAAGCCTCAGGCCTTCGTGAGCTCCCATGCAGGAAGGGGGTGTGCGGTGAAGGGGAGCTTACCCGGGCTGACGAGGAACATACACACCCATACCTGTTCAGCTCTCCATGATGAGCCTTCAACAAGGCCTCTTTAAATCTCTTCTGCCTTCCGATTCTTGTATTTGAGATTAAAGTGACTGTAACATCATCGGAAGATGAAAGTCTGATGATCAAAGCAGGCGGCAATGTTGAAAAGAGCAATGTGAGATGATAAAACTGGTGATATAGTAATTGGCTGTGTGGCCTACTTAGGAGAAGTGATATATATACAGGGGTAGTGGAATGTTTGTTTACCTTTTTAATGTTTAAAATCCATAGGGTCTGTTTTGGAAGGGAAAACGGTAACGCACCAGTAGGAATGTCTAGGCACAGCACTGGGTCATGATGTGGGCAGTGCTGGGACCCAAGGCTTCTGCCTCCTCAGCAAAGACCCCCCTCCTGGATCTCCAAGCTACACAACTCGACAAAGAAAAGCCATTGAATGGTAAAGGAGATGGCATTCCCATAGAAGATTCCAAGGACATGGAGGAAAAATTAGATCCATCCTGTAGAAGGGGCTAGGGTCCAAACTAGATGCGATTATGCACTTTGTTAACCTGGGATCTGTTTTCCCTTATAAGTTTTTATCCTATACAAATAGTGTTTGTTCCAAGAATATCCTCTTCCCAGGGGATGTCATGTCAAGGATATCACATGCAGTTGGACTCACACAGGGAATGGCAACTGGTCGCCAGATCATTACATTTGATCACTGTAAAATTGCATTGTTTCACCCACAAGAGGTGATGACATGAGGCTGGGGACTTCATTCAAAGCATCGTGAGAGACCTTGGGGTGCAGTTAGCCAGGAGAAGGGTCTCACCCTGGGGTAGGTTTTCCCTTAGTTTCATGCAGGGCTGTCTCCAGCAAGTGGCAGTTCTCACCGTATCAGAGCCTGTCCTGGTCCCAGTGGTATCACCCCGTAGGATTTCAGAAGATGGAGCTCGTCTTGGTTCGCACAGCGTGAGCTCAGTTTGGCCGTGGGCACCCCAGTCACAGGTCTTGGAGACATGGTCACCTCCCTATTTGTGCTTCCAGGACCCAATACCAAGTTGTGACCTAGCCGAAGGTCTGGATGCTGCATAGTCTGCTCCTCAGCCTGCCCCCCACCCACATGCAGTATGATTTTGCCTTGGGATCTGCACAGCTATAAATTCATTGCTGTTCTTATTCATCCCTTTTGGGGGGCACCCTTGCAGCCAACTGTGGGCAGTTGTGCATCAGCTCTGGTTACGGGGCAAGCAGGGGAGGAAAGGCAGGAGCGGTTCTGAGCACAGCACCCAGCCTCTTACCCCAGGCGTGGAGGGTCTTTTGTCGCTGCGGCACTGATAGGATTTCTGGAGGAGGAGTGTGTTCTGGACCAGCCCCTGCCTTATCCTCCTCTCTGAATGGAGGCCCTTTGAGTTACTAGACAACAGAGGAGACAAAATTTGGCACAGTGCAGGGCAAGTGCTGTACAGCAGGTTTGCAAGGATGCAACATCTGAGAGCCAAAGGGATGGTCAAGAAATTATACTTTATTGGGCCACCTGTCCTGGGCCAGCACATATGTGTTTCCTGATGGCTTGAGGCTGCCCTTGGAGACTGCTGTGAATGTGCTGTCCCCAGAAGCACAGTCTGTTTTGGAGGCACGAGCACACTTGCTTTGCCGCTGTGGCTGTGTGTGTACCCTGGTGCTGGGCTCAGAAGACTTTGGCCTTTGCAGTATCCACAAGTTTTGCCCTCAGAATAGCATACCCAGGCAGCACAGTTTCTTTGCCCCTTCTTTTCTTCGTTTCTTATTGACTCTGAGGTTCCCTGTGAAAGAAACCATGGCAGCTATTCAGCTTCACAACCTTTTTTCCCAGCGTCATCTCTTCTATTCAACACTTTGTTTTCTTGTGGATGCTTTTGCCAGTTGTTGGTGGTTTTGTCCTTTTTGTGAGAGACCAGGGCCTACTTCTCCCAGAATTGCAGTCCTCCCACTCTTCTCCTCCTGTTAAGGTTTCCTGTATCAGTAATTTCCTTTTCTTTCCTGCTTTGCTGGAAGATGTTGGCATTGTTTCCCCAGCCAAACCAACAGGCTTCAGATTCTGCTGTCTCGCAAGGAGCTTTTGTTCAGCCGTGCTCCATCCCTCGACTGCTGGCTTCAAACCCAAGAAGGTGGGTTGATCCTAGCTTTGCTGTGCTTGAGAAGGTGCTCCTAATGGCAATGGCTCTGGGCTCTTTTCTTCCAAAGAAGAAGTTATCTGCGTAGGCAAACAGGCTTTCCTCACGCTGACAGGCAGTGTGCTGCTGTGGGATGTTGCAGTGGCCCCTTTGGTCACTGCTGTCTGTCTCCATAGCTGTCTGGCCACGCAGGACCTCCCCACCTGGAAAGGCGCCCACCTTTGTGCTTGGGGAATTATTTGGTCATGCTGTCCCAGCTGAATGAGGAATTGGACCCCCTGACAACACCTTGGACAGGCACAGTCGTAGTCCAGGTAATAACTGGTACAAACACTGTGCCATTTGGTGCTGTTTCCTTTGTCACTGTTAAAAATAGGCAGCTAAGAGTCGATCCCATTGCCCAGGTCAGGATCCTGCTTCGTAGTCTTCAGAAAAGTTCTTGTGTGTAGTCAGTTTTGCAGAGGCCAGAAGGACAGAGATGAGGAAGGTGGTCTCTGTGTGCAGGGCTGGAAACACCACGGCAGGTAGGACGGGGCCGCTGCGTCACCGGCCTGATGAAGCCGCTGCTGGGCATCATATGAAATAACTGCAGTTGCTGGGCCCCACACTTGGCTAGTGTGCCTGCATAAGACGGGAGCTGGGGTGGTTTTGTCCTCTGCTTGCATTTATTCCAAAGTATTTTGCAGAACTGTGAAGGTTCTGTCAGGCCATTTGACTGGAGTGAGTTGAAAGTTTTGCTAAAACTGAAATTAGTGGCTAGCAAATCTCTGTGAGATGTTAAATGATAAGAGTGGCGTAAGACCACAGTTCTTCCTATTTAAACAAAGCAGCAGTGGTCATGAGAAAGGCAGTTAAAACTGCTTACGGGTTGCGTGGGAGCAGGAGCAGCGGGGTGCAGCTCCCCACAGCCTTCTCCAGATTGCACTTGTGCCTGTGGATGGTGTGTTGCATTTTGCATCAGTGCAGTCGGATGCCTGGGCCCTTGTTACTGCGAAACAGAACCTGGCTTGGGCAACAAAATGCAGGCATCTCCAGGTGCCTGCATTTAGGGATGGTGCATCCGGGGCTGCAAGGGCAGGAGGAAATAGGAGAGTGGTGAACAAAGCACAGTGCTCTCAGAGACTGTGTATTAGTCTTTATAAAGATATATAAAGATATATAAAGACCGTGCGGCACTTGACCGTGTGCGTGATGCCAGGCTGCTCACACGAGGGCCGTGGAAGGTGGGAGGTTGCAGGTTTGCTTCCCTGACACGTGCATCTGCTGGCGTGTGCTCTCATCTCTCCTAGGAAGTGTTAGAGGACAGAGAAGGTGTCATCTGGTGTGGAAAAAACAGCAGTGCTGTGGTTGTTTTTGTTGTTGTTTCGGTTTGTTTTTTTGCTTTGCTTTGTTTTTGAGAGGATGTGCAAGCTTTGTTCAGCCTTTCTGTGGTGTGAACTTCACAAATTATGCAGAGTACAGTTCTTAAAGTATTTGGAGCAGGTGTCCTTCTGTACACTTGAGTATCTGCTCAGATTTACAAGGCATGGGCCATTGTGAGAGGGATAGTATTGCTTTTAATAATTGCAGATTTAGGTTTCCTGTCCCACTGACCAGGTGATTCAACCAAAAAGTTACTTTCTTGGCAGAGATGGAAAGTCAGGGTGTGTGAAGAGCAAAGTTTTTGAGGGCCTGTCAGTCTGGTCTAGCAGATTATGTATCCTTAGAGCTTGGGGCCACCGAGTTAGGTTGCTTGCATGCTTCAAGCCAGTGCACATTGTCCTGAGCCCAGTAACCAGGGGTTAGTCAGATACAGATGTTCTGGGTTTGAAGACTTAAAAGAGGTTTGTTTTCTCTCAAGGCATTCTTTGAAAAATGGTTGTTCCAGTGGGCCGCTATCAATGCTGATATTTTCTATCTCATTTAAGCTGTCTTCTTTGTCCAGCAATGAGCTCTTTTTCTGTTCCTTGCCAAATTAACGAAAGGCATTATTTTCTCTCCATGAACTTGATAATATGCCACAATCAAATAAGCTTTCGGTCTCCCTTTGGATGTGATAGATTGAACTTGTTTTGGTCTCATAAGGTCATAAAGCTTTTTTTTTAAAAATTATTTTTCCATGCTCAAGCCACTTCTGTACCTCTGTTTTGTACCTTCTCGACATTTACCGATTTCCTTTTGAAAGCGGAGGCGCTCGGTCTGTATGCAGTACACCAGGAGGGGTTTCATCGCTGCTTCGGATAGAGATCAAATGACCTCCTGGTTCCCTCTTGGAGCTCTCGAGTGGGTGTTCTCGGGTGGGTGTATCCAAGAATTGCAGTTGTCCTTCAGGTCAGAGCACGTCTCCATGTGGTTTCCACATGGCCTGTGCGCCAGGCTTGCAGATTTACACACTGTTGGGTATTTGTGAGTCCACCCTGTGTTCTCCAACATGTTGGACTCTACCAGGTCTGCTTGGCTCGTGTGGGCCCAGTTCATACAGCAATTGGGATCAACAACTTCGGTCTCCTTGTCACAACCACTTTTCTCTGCCCAGTTCCCCCTTGGGTCACCCATACATTTCAGCAGCAATAACCTTTAATTTAATTCCAGAGCATTAACAAAACTGCCCCAAATCAATCACTTCAGAAGCCCTATGGAAACACCTCTGTTCAGCAGTGGCACATGCTGAAGGCGGCATTTTCTCTTGCATCGCGTGGCCTTTGAACCCTTCATGGTGTGTGTGGCTAATTTGTATCGTGGCAGGACGTGACTTGGTGCAGAGCCACGTGCCTTCAGAAGGGCTCTCTATTCTTACCAAACTTGTCGCCTCCTCAGAAAGTTGTATCCTCAGCCTCCACTGTTAGCTATGTTAGATTTTACTGCTAGATCCCCTGGTTCCTGCCGTGATGCTGGGTAGCAAGAACATCTTGCTGTGCCATCATCTGCCCCTTGGTTCAGGTACAAAGCCAGGCTTTTACTGGCTTTTACCTTTCTGCCCCTCGGTGAGAGTATTGTGGGGCCCATCAAGTGTGGGGTCAGTGATTTTTGTTCTGCTCTTCCTCCCCTGTCCTCAGCAAGGGAAGGATTCCCCCCATGCAGCTCTACCCCTGTGATCAGTGTGTTGTATTTCACACTCCAAGGTTTGATTGATTGCAATTGATACCCCCTGTTTCTGATTGCTGCATGTTTTGTACTTCGCTTCTGCTGGCTGCCTTTCCCTGGGCTGCAGAATGGACTGTTAGGCACATTGCCGTCCTGTGTGATGGATGGGCCTTTTGGACATCCAATAACATTACCATACAGAAATTCCGATTTTCAACCATATTTTCTCTGTCTTAATTCATCTTTCTCACTTGTAAAAGCCTGGTGTGATTGGGGGAGCATGGGAGGCAGTATGTGTGAGGAGGAAGAGGAGGAGCGGGGAGGCAGGTCAAGACTAATTCTTTCTGTAAGGGGGCTATTAATTGTACATTTCATTCTGTAATAAGAGAGGATGAAATAATGAGTGTGCAATGTGAGTGACCCATTTTGAAAAGCAGCCACACGCCAGTGTAGGAGTCTGTGCAGTAATTATTGCAGAAGATGGTCCTCTTCATTCACTTCATTCATCTGTTCCTCTCATCTCCATCCTCACAGGCTCACTTGCTCAACGCTTTTTCTTTGAGTTACAGCATCTTGACTTGTCTACTAACTCCAGAACCAGTGGCAGAAGCCATTTCAGGAGTTAGTTTTGTAACAATTTAATTTGCATTTTATTCTACCTCTCCATGATATTCCAAGCAATGGCTTCCAAGGAATTCTTTCCCTTTAACCATTTCTTGATTTAATGGTCTAACTCCTGTCAGTAAATCGCATTTCAAGAGAAAAAAAAATTATTTTTGTCTATTATCTTTGCTTGTATTTTTTTCAGACACCTTCAGCTGTTCCTTATGTCCATGTGACTAAATAATCGCACTCTTTATAAAAGTCTCTTTCTATGTAGCCTGAGCTGCTACATGTTTCATTCTTCTGATTTCTGTACAAAATGAACCAGCAATTATTTTATTTTTGCATTGCATATTGAAAATTATTAATAGTCGGTCCTAAAAGCAGGTGCTCATACTAGATGAAGGGGATGGTACATTTGAAAAAGGAGCTACATTTTGACCTGTTACACAATGTTCATCTGTCATGCTTAAAATCCCTCTGTCTTTTGCCGGAATATCTATTTTCTTAGCAGACCGAATTTGCTGATGTTATCTTGAGACTTCAGAGTTTCCAGTTTTCTTCCTTTGGTTAAAGGATTTTGAATAATTGCTTACTAATATAGATTATTTTCCTCAGTTAATTTCATAGCATTTTGTTTCCAAAACGAAAGCACCTACTTTTTACCTTAGTTTGTTTCTAAATTCTCCAGACCCTTGCTTTCCTCTCCTCATCTCTTCCTGGCCACCACATTTTCTCTGTCATCTCTGATATTTGTGTCTGTCTCCCCAAGTATCATAAACATTCTGCTTACTGTCTCCTTTGGATCATCACTATTTGTTAAATAGGGTCAAGTGAATACCATAGGATGAGAGTTAGGTTGCTTTGAAGGGTTAAAAGAGAGTGGTAGGTTAACTAATGGAGGAGTGCACAAGGGAAAAGATAGCTCAAAATTATTAATATCAGAACCATACGTTGTTCGCTCTGCCCACATGGGTTAGTCTTGGCACTATGTGTGATATCAGGACTGCTGGAGTAGTGATCCTAGACCTGGTGGGAACCGAGCAAAATTCTGTGTTCTTTAATAATTCAGTCCGTTTATGACTGTTACTGTTGTTTATGATTATTAAGGTTGTTTTCATTACTAGCAAACAATTTTATTACTTTTATCTGGTTAAATTTTAATTATTTTCTGTATATGACAGACACACATACCACCTCACATACTCATTTTCAATAAATTACATTAAGCAAAAGTACCTTTAATTAGGTTCTAGCGATTAAAAAGTGAGAGCTTGAAAATGAGAATTCATTTTTTCTCCTTTTTCCCCCCATTCAGGGAGTGCTTGAAGAGGAGCCCAAGGAGCCCGAAGGCAGAGGGCTCTGACTCTGTGACATCTCAGTCCTCACCCAGTGAAGAAGCTGGAATGATGACTGAGGTGAAAGTGAAAACAGAGGTACCAGATGACTATATTGAAGAGGTGATCTGGCAGGATGACACCAAAGATTCCAAGAAGAACATAAAAGATGGGCCGGGAGATGTCCCTGCAGAGATCTGTGTGGTCATAGGTGGGGTTCGCAACCAGCAGACACTCGGTAAGCTCTGTGCTACGTGCCCCATCAGTCGATTCCCTGTGTCCCAGGTGTGGGGAGCAGAACAAACCTCTGGAAAGCGGGTTACTGAACGCCCAGCTCTGCTTGATGCACCTGAGCTGGGTTTCACATTAATCCCTGGATCCTGGCTTCGGGTTATTGCCTGTTTCTTTAACTGTCGTTATCTGTTTGTACCTGATCTGAAGACTCAACCAAACTTAGGGTAACTGTGGGGGAAAGACTCTTCCTCTTTTCACGTATTGAAAGCACTTGTTCACCAGTCAGATACAAAATCCATGGCCAGGTCTTGGTTCAGCATAGATTATGAGAAAATTCAGAGGAAGGCTTGAGAAAAAGTTGAAATATTTTAAGGGAAGTGGGTGCTTTCTGTGAATAATTAGACTTTGCTTCAAGCCATTTTTTTTACAAGTTGCTTTTTGTTTTTGTTTTTTTCTGATAACTAGTAATTCTGTAGGAAAAAAGAGTTTGGGCTGGCTATGAGACCAGCTGCTTCCAAAAAGAGTCTTTTCTGTCCCTACCCTACCTCCAGCTGCGATGAGAAGTAGCAGGGT
Organism: Tinamus guttatus; assembly: GCF_000705375.1. Next base: position 142,714 of record NW_010585679.1, on the reverse strand, counting down.
TTTTCTCTGTGAACAAGGAGAACATCTCCCGCTCCTGCTTCATGCGCCAGGGAAGGGTCTTCCTGCAGGATCCTGGAAGAGGTACCAGTCTTGTTGACAGTGACTCCTCCATTGGCTCCAAGACGGAGCAGGTCCCTACAGCAGTTGGAGAGCCAAAGTCAGGTGTTGACATAAAGGAGAGGACACCGTTGGACCTTGCTTTCTTTAAGGGGCTAGGAAGAAAACTAACTTTATCTTCCCAGTATTGCCACAGGGTTTGTTTTGACTTGAGGGGGGTTAGAAAAGATGGGGAAACCATTTGGATTGATGTTCAGGTTTTCTCCTTTTTGCTTGGTCATCGTCCACAGTGTTGGAAAGAAACCCTGGATTGTGTCATTAGGTGAGAGACTATTCTGGGAGCATCATTGTCCTCCCTTCCCCAGCTAGGACAGTCACTCAGACAGTTCTCTCTTCAGAGTGGGAAATAGCTGCTGTTTATGCAGAGTAAAAATGTTTAGGGAAAGCTCATTAATCCATAACTTGTTCCAACTTAATCTAATTTGGGAGGAAATACTTGAGTATTTTCAGAGCCAGTCGAAGGGACGTGGCACTCTTGTGCCTCCACAGCCCTCGAGAGGGTGCTGACTGCATGGCAGAGAAGGCAGCCCTGGATGGAGGTGTCCCCAGCCCACCAGGACGAATGGGTAGAGAGGTGGCTGTTGCCTGGACCATGAGGGAGCATCTCCTTCAGCTGTGGTTAGTAGCCTTTGCTGAAAGCAGCCTTAGAGCCGGTGTTTGCCACGTTGCACCTCTTTCTCCCCGTGGCTGCTGGCTGTGCAGCAGCAGCTAGTCCACAAATGATGTCCCTGCAGAAGGGTGGTTTCTGGATGAAGTTGACTATATTGTTGCCCAAAGTGGGAAACAGGCAGCAGGCAGCCTTCCTGCTGTGGGCAGCCTTGGAATGTCATACCTGCAGAACGCACGGATGGCACTGGGATTGGCTTGGGGTGGCTGTGGAGGAGAAGGGCGAGGAGTTATTTCTGAGTTAGTGTTTGTTGGAAGAAGGAAAAGTGGGGAACTTTCAGCCCAAAGTGCCTCTTCACATGAAATGTGCATCATGTTTGTGATGTTCTAGCCCAACCCTGGGTCTCCCTAAAGGCAACTTGATCCTGGGGGAATTGGCATTAGCAGCTGGTGCCTTTGTGAAGAGGCCATTAAGTGTCTCAGTTCATCCAGCCCTGTCATTCTTGTTTGTTGGGGAGGTGGCTCTGAATAACTTTTCTGTTTGGCCACAAGTATGTTCTGTGTGGCCAGACCATAGTGCCCAGATATCAGCTCTTTGTGGTTTCTTCAGCTGGTTCCCAGCCAATTCTTCTGGTCCCCTCTCCCCACAGAAACCACAAACAGGCCCCATTTCCATAGTTGCAGACATCTGTGCAACTTCCAATAGAAATGTCCCATGCCTGCCACTTCCCGGTCCATTTCTGCTGCTGCTCTTAAGCAGCCCAAGATTGCTAACAGCTAAGGACTTCCTGCCTCTGGAGTGAAGGTTGCATGTTCTCTGCTGAAGCCTCTGTTGGGAAGCGATCCGGTATCCTTGTGTTGGAATCACTTCAGCAGTGAAGAAAGGCAAGGCGTTGGTAGGATTTTATTCCCCTTCATCGAGGAAGTTGAGATTTGAGGTGTTGACAATGATTGTTTTATATGGTGCTCTTCAGTGGAGGATGAAGTCATGACTGAGAAGTAAATGCATCCGTCTCCTGGTACGTTCATGCATATCCCCCAGACACTACCTTTAGTAATGGGATGGGGGGGTTGGCAACTGCATGGGGGTGTTGGCAGAGCTGGGGACAGTGTCAAAGACCCTCGAGCACATGTGGCTCCAAGTGACAGACAACATTCCCAAGGGACCAAGCGTTGGGACCTGGCTGAAATCCTTTGTGCCTTGTTTCAGATCACGCTTCTCCTGCAGGAGCATTCTCTGTTCGTATTTTTAACTATTGCTTTAAGCAAAGTAAGAGATTCCCAGCTTGGTTACTGTTACTCACATTAACATTTTCATCAAATTAGGCCTGGTATCTGCTGCCTCCTGTTTGGTTACAGGCACCAGTGTCTCTCCCTGAACTTTGGCCTACTCCAAACTCTTTGTTTCCAGCCTTTTGAAACAGCTCGAATCCCATGATGGATCAAAGCGGATGCCGCAAAGTGGCTCTCCCTTGGTGTGTACCTGGTGTGTACAACACGCAGCTCAGAGATGCAGTTTCCTGCTTGGGTTTTTCTTCATGTACCTTGGAGCAGTGTCATTTGAATAATTCCAACACACTGCCACGTGCCAGGGCAAAACGGCAGACAAGTCTACCATGAAGCAGGAAGGGAAAGGAAAGGAAGGGAAAGGAAAGAAAAAATGCTATTTTGTTGTAGATGAGAGAACAGGGGAGTTGCCTAATGCGAATCCTCTTGTAACATTGGGAATACCTTCAGGTCAGTATTTGTGTTTTGGAGGCCAGAGATAGCTGAGAGTTGATCGGGAGGAATTTTATATGTGACTATTTAAACTCTCAGTCCAGCCCATGATTTACTGGGGGAAATGTATTTGAGAGGATTTTTCAAGTAGTGCATTAAATCAGTAACGTTACGGAGAAAAAGTAGAGAGTGAATCCTACTGCTTTGAGACTATCAATCTCGCTGTTAGGTACTTGATTCATGTCATGGTGCTCATGTCGCAGTTACTGAGCTGTTTGGCATGCTTAATTCACAAGTGCTTTGGATTCCCCCAGTTATACTAAATAAAAGAGTGCTGCAAAAGCCTTGAGACGCTGTGTGGCCTCTGACATCTTGTTACCAGGCCACAGGTGCAGATCGGTCTTGCATGTTTTGAAGAGGCTTCAGCCATCATTATCCTTTGGAAATGCATCTGCTTTAAGGGTTCTTTTCTGATTTTTCATTTTGCACAATTGAGAAGGAAAAGCAGTGGAACATGGCTCTCCAGCTGGTTATACACAAAATGGATATTCAGAGGCCTGGATTTTTGACCATGCATTGAGATACACGTCTGGTACGTGGCGGAAGGGTGTGAAAGTCTAACCAGGGTTCAGAGAGCAAGGGCGAGCTCTGGATGCAATGGGAATGTTGCACAGATTCCACCTGCAAGGCTCAGTAAAAGCCTGGCAAAACTAAACGCACCAACTAACCCAAAACCCTTCCCTTGTACCACGAACAGCTTTAACCTGCATGACACATCCTGATGTGGACGAAGGCCAGAGCAAACTATGGCTACAGCAGCGGTGTCCAAAGCAACACAGTCATGTTCATTTTAAGGCCTTAACATGGGGATGTCTTTTCTTCATTTCATCTCTCCTCCTTTTTAATATCACATTTTTCAGGCAAGAATCCCTCCTTTCTGTAATTCTAGGATCTGCATCCCTGCCCCTCAATTCCGTGGTGTACTGAGTGCCCAGTGTTTGTCTTTGAGTTGTCCCTTGGTGCCTGGAGGACTCTGATGCTGTAATGAGCTTCTCTGACAACTTCTGCCAACTAGACTGTCTTCGTGGTGTAGTGCTCGGCTCTTGGTGTGTAGGATGTGGGTAGAGGTGCCCTCCTCAGAGACTGTGTCCCAGTTTGTCTTGAGACCTAGGAGCTGAGGGACATCCGCACAAAGTGCTGACCATGGGATGGGATGGTCCTCAACCTGCCCTCAGTTCCTGCTCTTGCTTTCCAAGCAGAACCACTTGCCCTGGGGACTGCATGGGTTCATGGTTGAGTGGGGTGGTACTAAGAAGCCACTTGTACAGATTACATTGTTCATGGAAAACTGCAGAACTGAACTTGTGTGTTACAGTCCATCTCTCAAGGAATACGAGAAAGAAACATGGAAACAAAAGTGAGGCTAGAGCTCCTCATTGATCATTTTTTTTTGTTGAGGTCTTAGTGGTCTCTGCGCGTGCGGAGCTGTTGGGGAATATCGCCGTTGTTTTTGCTGTTGGTACAGCAGGGCACAAGCTAACTGCTTGGTAGGGCCCAAGTGCTTGGGAGGGTACTTGTCTTCTGGCCATGCTGGCTTTTGGACTCCAGTTTGGAAGAGTTTCCTGAAAAGAGTTTTGGAGACTATGATGAATATAATCAATCCTTGAACATGGAAGACGAGGTCCAGCAGATACTGCTGACCTCCTGATGTCCAGAATTTTGCTTAGAAAAACCCGTGTGGAATGACCAGAGGTGGTGATTGTCACACATAGATGTATTTATGTACATAAAATACAACTAGTTCTGATAATTAAAAGTCTGTGGAGCAAATCAAGACATAGTCAACTGATGGTAATAGCAGTATTTTGGAGTATTTTTTTGGTGTGTGCTCTTGTGTGTAGTGAATTCTACCATAGTTTGTTTTAGCATCAGTGATGAAGCTAGTTGCCAAAGCTCAGAAGGCAATCCCAAATGATGCTCCTGATGGATAGGGAATTCAGCACTGCTCTGAGCCAGAGGAAGTGATTTTCTTGCCAAGCTGTGAGCAATATAGGAAAGGGAAAGAAAATAAGGAGTCTATTCCTAAAGCATGGTTAGTTTTGTTTGGAGAGACCTCACTCTTTAGTTGCAGTGGGTAAGTATTGCTGCAAAAGCATGTTTGGGGTTTGTTAGGATATATGTGTGAATGCTCTGGATTTGGTTGTGACTCGTCCCTGAGTTTTACTGTTTTGCATGAACAGTGAAGGATTGTTGCTACGTTGCATGCAAAATTGTGGAAATCAGATACTACATTCACAAAAGAACAATATTCACCACTTATTACTTCTCTCACTTTCTCCTCCTGCTCTTACCCTGCCAGGAAGCTGTTTTAGGATCACAGCTACTTCCTCCTGCTGATAGGCAGCAACTAAATGCGGTAGATTTTGCATGGATGCAAAAGATTGCAAGGATGTATAAATTGGATGCCCAATTTACGATGGCCAATCACGAATTCGTAGCAGAAAAAAAAAAGAGTAAACTTAGATAACAAATTTGAAGAAATTTCTGTCTGCCAAGTTAGCAGGCTAAATTCATTGCATAATTTCATCGTTGCAAATTCTTCTCCCAGCCTCATTTCTCTGGTTTCGTTATAAATGACTGTTTGCAGATGTGTGTTTTCTGGAATTAGATACACAAGTTGAGAAAAGAGACTGCTTTGGTCATGTGATTTTACTTACAAAGGTCAAAAGTTCCAGTTGTATCTGCTTGGTTTCCTCTGGGTGGATATTTACCAAATCTTTGTGGGTTTCTTTAGAAATTTGTCCACTGTGCACTTCTTGAGAAATTTTGAAAACTGCGTGCCTGAAGATAACATATTACCTTTTTTTTTAATTTTTCAGCTGAAAAGCTTTCCTTTCCAGATCCTAGAAATTTACTGAAAAGTAATTCAAGGTTATTTCTGTTCATAGGAAATATTAGTCATTATTATAAAATTATAAGTCTGGCTATTTTGAGAGTGAGCCTTTCATGTTAAGAAAGTTATAAAGATATACTGTAAATGTAAGTTCAGGGTAATATGCCAAGGAATCTTAAATTAGGCTGAAAAAAGAATTGAGTCTGGGATAGTGATTTCCTGCATTTATCTCCATGAACCTTCCAAAAATTACTTTTCTGCAAACTGCATTCTTTTGTCCCCAGTTTACGGATAAGTATGTGGTGAGGCTGTTTTTTCCTGATCTAATATGGTGATGTATGCTTTTCTGTCTTGTTTTTCAGGGTCTTATGAGTGTGGAATATGTGGGAAGAAATACAAGTATTACAACTGTTTCCAGACCCATGTGCGAGCGCATAGAGGTATCTCTCTCCTGCTCAAACTTTGGGAATCCTGGGGTAATGTTCAGGCTCAGGATGTATTTTGGGGGAAGGTCTTGAAGGTTCCTCTGCTGCTGCTCTTTCCATGGCTGTAACGTATCTGCCGGGTGGCCAATTCTTGGGATGTGTCGGTGTGTGGAGAGGGTGCGGGGGTGTTCCTGCGTGTCCAGCGGGCTGCTGTTCTTCCTAGAAAGAGATTCTTCATGGATAAGACTCGAAGTGCTGGTGGTTGCTACTAAATACTCACAGAGACCTGTAATAAGGGGTTGCTCAATTGCTTACCCTGCTTTATTTTGGCAGTGGGATGCTGCTGTTTTTGTATTTAAAATTAAGATGATTTTTCTAAATCCACCCCCATACTCATTCTTTCAGCTGAGGTCACTTTCCGAATGTGTTGTTGGAACAAAATTTCTCATGCTTTGTCAGAAGTGACTTCAATTTGAATTTTCGATAATACGATCCAATTTTAAGTCAGTTAATTGCAAAAATGGGGATTTTTTTTCTATGGCTGTTTCCTACAAATAGTGTAATTTGAAGAAATAAGAATATGAAATAACAAAATAATAGGGACTTGAAGCTATTTCATGAGCCTTTCAGTATTTTTATTTTCTCTCACCAAAGTTTGAAGTATGTGTGTCAGATTTGTAGAAGCTTAAACTCCTCATTTGCAAATAGCATTATCAGCACACACGTTCTTTAATATAACGATTGATTGGAATGTCTAAAAAGAGCCTAAGGGAATCTCCACGTGAAAGCTTTGAAAATCCAGGAGTAAGATGTAGTGAATGCTAATGCCATAATAAGCCTAAACATTTAAACTCTCAGAAGTCAGCAAATGCACAGCTGAAAAGTGAATTGCGTTCTTAAATGCTCAGTTTGGCATCAGTCTCGTGATACATCCTTTAAGGATGTGATTGCGTGTTTATCAGGCGCTGTTTAGTACTGTAGACCTTCTTCTGTGTCCTTAGATACATGCAGAATTGTTTGTCAATATCTTGTTTTCCTTTCTAAATACCAGCAAAATTCCTAGAAGTCCTTTGAATAAGGGCACTCTTAGCTGCACTCTGCAGCTGAAGCAAAAATTCATAAAATAGTAAGCAGCATTGTTTGCTGTCTTACAGAGGCTTTAGTATTGCATCACAGCATTGCAACAATTTTGCAAAAATGATTGAAATATTTAGATTTGGGACCAAAAAAATGCTTTTAAATTCCCTCTCCCTTCCATGCCTATGGGATCCTTATTTGAGTTCGAATTTGCAGGAGCTATACTAATACAACTAATCAATTGGTCATCTGCTAGTGTGTGATCCAGTTTATTTTTCCTTATAAATCAACTTATTTTTTGATCATGAAGTAAAACTATGCATCAAATGGTCTGGTTGCATTCCTGATCTTTTGACATATATTTATCATTGATACTATAGTTTTCTTATGAACTTGTTAGAGACCTTTTGCACCACAGTCTTTTTAACGTGCAGCTACAGAAGAAGTTTTTTTTTTTTAATTTTGAATGTGGAAATTTTTATTAGCAGTTTTCAATATAGTTGTAGAGAAGCACACTTTATATATGTGAAACTAAAAAATTGCTTTTTACATTGCTGTAAATTGATGCGTGTAGTAGTAACATTTAAAATACATTGAAATTGCTTTAAATGGATGAAAATTAAAAGGAAATATATATTCATATACACTAGTCAACAAGAAACCAAACTGAAAACTTGATGCAGCGCCATAAATGTGATGCTCCAAGAATGTGAGATATCAAAGATGAGAAGTGTACCTGCCTGCTATGGAATATGTATGTAATAGTTTTAAGTATTGGATAAAGGAAAACTTTTATTTTAAAATTTTATTATCTAATGAGAATTATTTATTGGCCTGTATCAATAGCAACACTGAAAATCGTATGACTGCAGCACTTGACATGTTTTTTAATGGTTTTTTTTGCAACATATTATCTAAGGTTTTATATAGAAGAAGCTTCTGGTATTGCACCATCATAACAAGTGTGAGATAAACTTGTGGTCACAGATACGCTGAGGATGTGGTTCTTCGTTTGGCATTTCGTCTCGCTGTATGTGCAGTCCATGTCCTGGCTAAAACCCTGTCCCGTTGGCATTCAGCGGTCCTGGACGTGCTTGTCCTTGCAGCACTGACGACTGAGGCTCCCTCAGTGCCTGTTCCTGCTGCCGGGGACCCGCAGCCTTCCAGTCCGCTCTGTTGTCTGGGCCATGAAGGAGCCATGGCAGTGACAAGGCCTAGACATTTCTTTTCTTTGCCTGCTGTTTTTTCTGAACATCCGATGCTCTTTTCCCAAAGTCTGGCCCACCAATTGGTCGAATTATGTCAGCGTCTCCCTTGAATATTTGCCAGGTTCTGGGTTAAAGTCACCAGTTTAGCATCAGAGTAGCTGCAGCAAGCTCAGGGGCTCTTTTCCTTCCACAGATTCTTTCTTCCAGTGCTTTTTGGTGCTGTCTCAAGTCGAAATACTTCTTTGCTGCTTGCTGAAAGATACCTGTTCTTCCCCTTCCTCTGGAGTGGTCCTTGGTGATTTGCTCTGCTTTGAGCTTTCTTTGTCACTAGCAGGACTCAACCCACCTGCGGATGGACAGAGCGGGTGGTCGTGAGGCTTTGGCCTTTGGGAGAAGAGATGGGTCTGAACTTGATGATTGGAATTACTTGGGAAGTAATTGGGATGATTGGAATTACTTGGGAAGCAGGAAAACTAAACTCCTACATCATTCAGCAATGCCTATTCTGTCATAAAGCTGGGAGGTAGCAGAAGTCCCAAATGCTCTCCACTTAGAATTGGAATTATTTCTAATCTTTGTTTTTTCTATTTTTATGGCGCCCTTACAGGTTTGGAGCTGTAGAGCTCCCTTGGCGCTGCCTCCTCAGGGCTCGTGGACGGGAGTTTTCTCACCCGCTCCCTTCTCGTAGCTCACGCTTGTTAGTCGCTTGTTTTTCCCTGTGCAAAACTTCACAAAATTTGCATTTCTTTTTATTCTCTGAGCTATGTAGTTCCACATTAAGAATCCTATACTCATGATCACATTAGAGAATAAAAATTACAGCTATCTTTAATTAGTTTCAAGAGAAATTTCCTGTTTTTTGTTTTGTTTTAAAATCAGCATCTGCTTCCTCTCTAAATCTACATGGTAGAGAAGCTGTGCTGGAGGAGACTTCATTCCTTTTAGGCTGAAATTTTTCTTGTCTGCGCTCTGGAATGAGGGGTTTCTGTTGGAAAATGGGGCCTGGTTGTGGTTCATAGAGCCTTCCCAGGGGTGCTCAGCATCGCTAGGGAATTTTAGGGAGCAATCTGGTAGCTGGCACTTGCGAGGGGTTGAGGCAGCTCTCGATCAAGAACTGAAAATCGAGAACTGAAAATTGAATAACGAAAGCTGAAATTAAGGCATGGAAACCCTGCGTAAATCTTTATTCCAAGATTCAGAAATGTAGGTAAGAAATTGCATCAAGGAAAGAAAGAGAAGGTTGTGGTCTTTCCCCTTTGCTTCCTCAAAAGGCACAAAAGATAAAATGTAGTTTTGCAACAGACCTGAAAGACTCCTCTGTGAGGACCTCTGCAGTCCTGCCGGGTCGGGGTTCCTTCCTCCTCCTGCAGCGCCCTCAAGTTCAGCAGGCTGCGTGGGCCTTTTTTTTTTTCTTTTTTTCCAAGCCATTAAAAAGGGTTGGATTCCCTTCAGGAATTAGTCATCGAGAAATTTTTATTTTGTATCGTTTGTATTTGAGCAACATCAGCAGCAAAACATCCGTGTATTTTAAGTCAGGGAAATTATTTCACTTTTAGATAGCTCAAAAATGGCTGGAATTAGTTTATTAGCCTTTCAAGGAGTAAATTTTAAAACCGCTGGACTGAGGCCAAGGAAGGAAAATTTTTACCCAAAGGAGAATTCTTCAGAATGCCAATGAAAGAAAATAGCAAGACCAAAGTTTAACCCTCGCAGGATATATCACTTTTGGTATAATAATTGGTGGAAGTTCTCTGTTTTCAGATAAGCTTTTCTGATGATTTTGAATGATGATTTTGCTCAAGTTGTTTTTCTTTATTTACATTATTTAATGTAATCTAAAATCTATATAGTGTAATCTGTTGCCTCCCTATGAATAGTGCAGCTCTCAGTTATATTTCAGGGGTGCATCAACTCAGGGTCAAATTTAGCATCGTTAGAGTAGTGCTAAATGTGCTAGAGTTTAATTGACTTCTGCAGCCAAAGTTTCTATTTCAACAGTTGTTTGATGATCTAAAAACTTCTGCAAGGTTTTCAAGTTTTGGATTGGTATTCTCCATGAACAGTTTTTGCCTAATTTCCAAACTATGAAGAGAAATAGTTCAAACTCTCTGAATACAGAAAAATATTTTTTTCCTTGTGCATATTTTTGGAGTCTGAGTTAGAGCAGCTCTAGCACTAAAATGATTTTGAGGTAAGAAGCTGAAATTTGATAGAGAAAGAACCATTCTTGAAGCAAGATGGTGCCTTTCTACTCAAGAAAGTTAGGTTTGATTGGTATGATTATTGCTACTGAATAAATCATTTGGGGAGGAGGAGAGGGGGTTTCATTTGCCCTGCTGTGCTACAGGCTGCTGTTCTTTTACAGTATCGATTTCCCACTCAGCAGCAGCAGGAGATCTAGAAACAAAGTTAATCAAGATTCAGGAGGTAACTTTTTTTTTTCTCCCTTGACTTTTTCCCCACTTTTCTGGTTGCATTCTGACTCTTCTGCTGACCTCCCTGCAACTTTCTCAGAAGTCACTCTTTTGTTCTAAAGCTGTAATTACTTGGTCTCAGCCCAAAGGTGATTTAGAGTGAGCTGTTTGGCCATATTTTTTTCTATTATTCATTAAGACTTCAGTCGATCTGATGACTAGCAACCTTTTTAAATACATATAGTTCAAAAATAGCTGCTCCTTAAATCTTTGCATGTTGCTTAATCCCTTTTAAGGTGGACTAAAATACTTTTTTTTAAAGCAGTTTAAATGATGAAAGTGGCCTGGTGCATATGCAGTACAAGTCTTTTATGGTTTCTTTACACTGTTGTCTATGAACACCATGACACTACGTTGCAGAATTCCCTTGTGCCAAAACTAGCTCTTTCCTGGAGTGATAGGTGGTAATTGAAACACGTAGCAGCTGTGGAAAAATAAAGGGGGCTGGTGGTGTAGGTTTTGCATTCAGTGTTGAAGATTTCTAATCTGGCTCTTCAGTTTATGAAGTTGCATCAAATTAGTTGCATACTTCAAGCAGGTTAATAAAGCAGAAGTGCACAAATTTACAAACTCACAAAACCTAACCATTATTTTGTATTATTTTTTAAGAAATAGCAAGGAAATTAAATGCAAATGGTGTTAATTACTTAAGGTTGCAAATTTTAAAATAAAAAATGCTGTGAAATTCCACAGCTGTGAGTTTCATAGTAATGTTGACATGATCTTGAGGCACAAATGGAATATTTTAAAGTGTAGTTGGGTTATTGGATAATCTGACATACCATGTATGCAGTTTAGGAAGAATATGAAGCAGTTCACATGGCCAGGAAATCTGAATCATTCACCATCCTTGGCTTTTAACCCTAGGTTTTGCTTTCCAGGCGGCAGCTCAGCCCGTCGCGTTTCTGTAGGTCTTGGAAGTCGCCTGGTGTGCGCTGTGCTTATCGCAACCACACGTGTTGTCCTTTCCCATCTTCTCACCGTGTCCTCTCTAAGAGCAGGGTGGCCTGGCCTCGCAGAGGCCTCCGCTGGCGCTCGCCTGGCCTTGCGTGGAGGCTCCGTGGCAGGACGGTTCCCACCTGGGCTCGCTCTTCCTCCCGGGTGGACAGCGCTCACCCAGCCGTAGAGCACGGTAGCAGTTTCAGCTAGGAGCAAACACCGAGTGCATGTTCATGAGCTCCCCCGAGGAGCCCGTGGGGATGCGCCTGTGCAGGCCGCTCGCACGGCTCCGCCGCGGCCCTGGGCCAGCTGGGGAGGCCGCAGGGCTGGCCGGGGCTTTCGCTGGCAGAGGGAGACCCCGGCGTGAAGGACCCTGTGACCTGCCGGGATGCGCTATCTCGTCGGGCCGCCTCCAAGCAGGGACGTGGCAGCCACCACGTTTCAAACGAGCCTCTGGCAGTTCAGAAAACAGGAAAACTTCCCAGGTTTTGGAAGCGCGTGAGCAAGTGTCTTTCCTTAGGAGCTGCGGGGAACCGTGTTTTAAAAACAGCTGCCCAGGAGCGGCTGGCAGCCTGTACCCATCAGCTCGGGCAGGGGCATTGCGCAGGAGGAGGCGGCCGGAGGAGACGGACCCGGCCCGCC
>NW_010585679.1:103545-122146 GCF_000705375.1 Tinamus guttatus | reverse complement strand
GAAGAGGGAAATTCTGCATCCTTTACATATATATATGCATATATTTAAAATATTTATTTAAAAATATATTTAAAAATCAAGTTAGGTATATATAAGTGCATCTGTTTTTTTAATCAAGACTAATGCTGTTCTTTGTCAAATTCCTGCTCATGCTGCACGTTATCACTCTCTCTTCTTCATTCTTTAGCTTACCCTTATTTACAATGCAACTAAAAAAGAATTCAGCATTGTCTTGCAGTGACATCAGAATGCAAAAGTATCTGCCAGTGTTAATTATATTTTCTGGTGTGTCTGAATCCTGTCATGGATCTGAATATCGGGGTTCATAATGCTCATTTTGGAGACGCAAAGCTCCATAATATGGTCACTTTAAGATACTGATACTTGCTGCCTCAGCTAGTGTTTTTACTCAATATTAAGATATTTTTAAGTGGGAAACAAGCAGGAGAAGGGAATTCATTAATGTGTAGCAGCATGGAGAGTCTCTTCTCTCTTGACATTCAGTGAGTGAAACCCACAAAACCTTTCCCCCAAATTTTAAAAAGAATTTTAAAAAAGGCAAAGCAAACAGCCGCTCTGAATCTGTGACTGTCAGGCTTTCCCAAAGCAGGGAGCTTTCTTTCAGAAACGTATTCAGGATGTTCCCTTTTGTGTGGAATTTCCTGGCAGTCTGGCATCAAGTTTCCAAACGTGGCAGGATTTCATAAAGCCCAGGATGGTCTGTGTTTAAACGTGTGTTGTGCCAGTACAAGCAGCCACTGCAGAGGTTGGACACAGCAGTGCACAATGCGCTGGTCACATCCTCAACAGCAGTTGGGAAGCCCTTTACGGTGAAGCTGATCCTGTAGCTACCAAACGTATCTGCAACGGCTGCTTTTTGGTGTCGGGTTTGAGCTCTGAACCGGTTCAGAGGAGCTGAGCACGAGCCCGTGGCACCGTGTCCCCTGGCTTGTCACTTAGCCATTAATCAACCCAGCGCAGAGTTAAGAGCCTGGACCCTTTGTCCGTAAATTCAGGGAGTCTGGCCCAAATGTGTGAGGGTTTGTAGCCTTGTTCTCGGCTTGTTTGAAGCCTGAGGATCCCCTTCCAGGAGCGCAGGAATGGCCATGCTAGGCCAGGCCTGTGGACATCTGCGACTCTGCTGCGTTTCTCACAGTTGCCTGGTCCAAGTGGTTGTGGATAGGTACCAAGGGACCATGAAGGGAGTGATTTTGGAATTGTTGGCCAGGGGAAGGTTTTTTACTAATCCCCACCAGTTAGGAGCTGGCTTGTGCCATTGTGCGTGAGGGTTTCTACCCTTTCCAAATTTCTGGATTTCGCAATTATTTAATCCTCACTGATGTAAGTCTGCATACCTTAATCCTCTTAAGGAGTTGTTGCTGACTTTGGGCTCGCTCCTGTTCCCTTTTGAAGGAACTTTGCTATTAGACACCTCTAAGTGGAGCTCTGATGTGTATTGAAACTGATTTTCCTGGCATCTCTCTGCTGAACTGTAAAATGCAGGTGTAAATCTCGTAACAACATTTGCAGGTGGAGCAGGGGGAGGTCTGCAGGCAAGAAACATTTTCTCTCTCCCCGCTGCCAGCCCAGCTTCTAGAAGGAAGCCCCAGAACATGGTAGGTCAAAGGAACAACCTTGAACCTGTGCGGGGAGTATCCTGCTAGCCCAGGAAGCCAGAAACGTGTCCATCCCTCCAAGATGCCCTGTGGCTGCTGAAAAGGTGCAGCCCCTCTCCGGAGCCGTCTTTGTGCTGCCCTGGCTGGTAGCCCCAGAAGCACGTGAGGAAGCATTGCCGGGGTTTTCCTCGCCCTGCTTGGTCGTAAGGAAGCAGGAGCTCCCCGGGGTCCTCCCTGAGGAGGCTGCCTGGGCAGGTCTGTGCCCTGGACGTGGTTCTGGAAGGGAGGCCAGTCTTTGTCGCCCCGTGGCAAACGTGTGGCACCCGTCCCAGACGTGTCCCGTCCGTTCTGTTTCTTTGAAGCAGGTGGTTTGGTCAAGGTGGTTGCTTGAGGGTTTCGCCAGAGTGCTGGAGTTGCCCATAGCTCTCCGCAGTAAGGCAGGCATCCCAGGAGAGCTGGTGCCTCCCCTGGCAGTCATGCCTGGGCAGTGCAGCTCACTGTGCTTATCACCAGCAGGACTCTTGCAGACTCCAGTATCTGCCCGTGCGTTTTCAGGAAACAGTTGAAGACCATGAAACTGAGCATCACAGTGTCTCTCAGACTGCCTGGCAAGCTGCTGTCCATGGCTGGAGAGATAATGCTGCTATTTTATTGTCACATCAACCTGCCAAACCTTCTTTCTGTCCGTCTTCACCTTCCAGAAAAAAAGAAAAACAGGTGAGATTGGCATCTGAGGATGTCCTTCTGTGCAGATGTAGGATCTCTGTAGGATCTTGCCAGGTTTGTGGTCGCACAGCCCTCTCCTGTTGCTTTAATTTTTTTTTAATTATTGGATCTGACAGATCTCCTATATAAAAAATAAACCAAAAACTGTATTACTTAAACCCCACTAAAGAAGATAGATACGCTGTCTAGAGGGTTGTCTTGTCTTGATTTCTGCTGCTTTTCTTGCTCGTGGTCTGATTGTTTTGAGGTCACTCACATGAGAGATCCTGCAGATGCAGCATTTGCTGAGCACTGATCTAGAGGAGTGAGGTTGCACTTGTAAGTCAAATGGCAAAAAGCTTCCAACTTTTGTGTAGTTATTTCTTGGGGTACCCGGAAAAAGTTATGTTTGCCATATAGGCCTGTCAGTCCTTAGCATCTGGGAAGCAATTGTCTGGAAACAAGTCTGTTGCTTGTCCTTTTTTTCCTGTTAACAGGTGATGCTGTAGTTTGGTGTGTGCATTTAAACCTTCTTGTTTCCAACACATGCCATCTTTTGCTGAGTGTTACCTTAAAGAGGAGAGGAAGGGATTAGTACCTATACCATGTGGAACAGGTTCTTATTTCTCCTCATAACGTCATGCTTCACCATAATCATCTCTGGAGTTTGGTCCTTCTTAGGGAAAACGGTACCCTGACCAGATGAGCAAACCCTCTTCTTCAGGAGTATGTGGTTAATTTAACATTTTCTGTTATATTTTCATTTTCCCCATGCTGCATAAGGAAGGTAGTGATCATGCCCCGCAGGGCTTCTTCAAGTTCCAGACACTTAAAATGAGCCAAAACTCTTTATGAAGTTGCAGAGGATGCCACTAATCATGTTTGTGAATCTGCAAGATGATGTGCTAGTGCTGTGGTTTTCCTAGCATTTAGTTTTGGTCAAATTTTGGCACTCATTGAGCACTTCTCTTCCAAATTAAGACCATATTAGCTTGCTTTCTCCAAATGGAGGTACTGAAAGTGCTCAGTATTTGGTACTCCTTTGAAGAATTAGCCTTCATCTTGGACTACAATTTACCCACCCATCTCATTACACTTGAAAAACAAAGCTGCTTTCTTTTTTGGGGGATGCCCAGTAATGTGGGGCCTATTAGTGGTGGCATGTTATGAATTTTCTCTGCCAAGATTGATTCTATTTTTCCGCAGCAGGTACACAGATACTGGCAATAATTAGATTCTTTTTATTATTGGAGAGCTTCTGGGTAGATCTAGAGATTTAATGCTGTTACATGACCCCAGAAGTAGAGTGCATAAGATTATATAATGAATATGAATGATATGTTAGTATCTTCTCAGTGACCCACCAGTGTTTTTATTGCTTGAATGTTCTTAGCATTTCGCTAATCTTCCTTCTCTTCCTTAAGCGGCGCCTGGCTGAGCAGAGAATCCTTTTCATCTGGCTACATGGACCTAGTTTCTGTCTCACTTATTCCGCCCAGACTTCTTAGAAATTTCCTAGGTCTAGGAAAATCTAGGTGCTCTGATTAAGTTACAGATAGTAAAGTTATGGTGACCACCTGTTTAACACTCACTCTGTTTGGCATTTTCTGTGATAGAGCACCATAGCTTCTACTTCCACTCTGCCTAACAGAATAAAAGGGTGGAAATTGATTCTTCATTTAGTGTTGAAACTGTAAACTGATGGATTGCAGTGATGAACCCAAGTGAGCTTTTAGCCTGTGCTGATGCATGATAGTTTAAAATATTTATTTCTTTAATAAATGAAATTATCAAGAAGCAAAATAAAAGCTTGCTTAATGTGCAGCTCTGGTGTGTGTGAAGGCACGAGTCAAAGAGCTAAAAATAAACAAGACTTTAACTTTGTTAATTGGCTGGTTACATGAACACAAACAACTGAGATGCAACTGCATCTTACTGAAAAGCAACTGCTCTGTGGGCTCACAGTAGTTTTTAGTTACGCTCCTAGCTTCCTCCTACTGCAAGGTAAAACACGTTAGATTAAGATCCTTTATGGATGTGCAAATTTGATGTGTTTTACTTTTTGGCTATAATAGCCTCGTGGCCAGCTGGCAAGCAAAACACTGCCCGTTGCAGCAGTGTGATTACTTATGGTCTCAGTCCGAACGCCGAGATCTGTGTCGGCTGTTGGAAGAGGGGAAAATCACCACGCAGACAAGCAAAGATGTTCTCAGATTTGTGGCACCCGGACTCAGGTTTTCCTCTGGCTGTGCTCTGTTACCTGAGCCTAAGTCATTCCCGGCCCCCAGAGAATTCATAGTCATCTCCAGGTTTTGTCATCGCCCCTTCTTGCCCCTCTGACAGCATTGCCAGCCGTGCAGCCTGGGCCACACGCCCGAGCATCACTTGGGGCCTTTCCTCAGTTTCCTAAGACCTCCATAGGGCAGCCTAGATCCTGTTCCCTGTAAAACCTGAGCTGTGCCAGCGGCATTTCCCTGCTGCTTCCCAAGGGATCTGCTGGAAGGTAGTTCTCCTGACACAGCAGATCTAGTAAGAATAAAAAGCAACATGACTAACATCACAAAACTCGTTACGTCTGCTCCAAAGATCAATTAAGAGATGGCACTGTTAGAGCTGCAGGGGGAATAAAACTCTATTTTTGGAGGTATTTTGGGCTTGTAGTCTCTTTTCCAAAACGGACAGCATTAGTACCATCGTCTGTCAGTCTGCCCACGTGATAAGTTCCAGTCATATTGGACGGAAAGTCAGAGATCTCCAAACACGGTGTGTTTCTATGAAGGTGGTGACTGTTGGCATCCAGGCAGAGAAGGGAGACCCAGGGAGTGTTCCCGAGGATGGGAAACCTGTGTTTTATCTCCTATCTGGAAATAGATGTGTCGGTGGCATGGAGCCAGGGAGAGCATGGGCTGCTGGAACAGCAGGGACATGGGAAGGAGCTGGTACATCTGGAAGAATGCAGGATTCAGTGGAGAATGAAGAGAGGGGGAACATGGCTGTGGGGAAGGGCATTTGCTCTTGCTGGAATGACAGGAGGGGGGTCTAGGGTACAAACCTGTGTGAGACCAGCTTCATGCCTGCTCCTTCGTGTACTGGAGTGTTGGTTATGTTTGGATTTGTTACAGTTTGGCTCTACATGATCTGTGTAACTGTCCGTGATCGACACAACTGTACATTGGTGGCTATACACAGTGATTAGTAAGCAGCAGCAGCGAGAACCAAGCATAGCAGGAGCAAGCAGACACATCCAGGCCTTACCTTAGCTCCATATTACAACTTTGCCCCCTTAACAGCTCAACTCTTGGCACTGGGTTTAGTTCTGCCAGTTTCCCTCCGTCCTGACCAGCACTTTCACACCGTAGTCCTGACCTTCCCAGAGAGGTTTTGGAGACGCCTGCTGGCTCGGTGCCTTCAGCACTGCGTGTTTTATATCAGCTGTAGAGTAGAACTGCCCGTCTAAGAAATAAAACCCTGGGAGGTGCTTCGAGCCGTGCAGTGCGGCGCGCTGGGGTCGATACGGAGTGGAGCTCGGCCTGGGAGCGCGCCGGGAGAGGGACGCGCGTGGGGCTGCCCGCCGAGCCGCGGCGCCGGCGGCGCGCGCCGTTCACCTCAAGCCTTCTAAAGCATCCTTTTTTCTTCTTCCTACAGACAATTTTAGGTACACGTGTGACATTTGTGGGAAAAAATATAAATATTATAGCTGCTTCCAAGAACACAGAGACCTCCACGCCGTCGATGGTGAGTACCCTTTCAGCCCTGGGTCACGTTAGGGTGAGGAGCGGTTGCTCGGGGAAGGCCGAACGGGGCTCTGTGGGAGCGCGTGCCCGGATGTGTCGCCTGCCATGGGCAGAGCTGCAGGAGGAAGGCAGCTGGGCCTGCTTCCCTTCGCACGCATCAAAATACCACCCTCTGCTGGGACCTGGGGTCCTTGCAAGCCTCCTGTCTGGATTAAGGTTCGTGGCGAAAATGGATATGCTAAAGCTCAACGCCTCACGACAATAAACTGTCCGCCCAGCTGGTGACTGGACAAGATTTGGTGGTGCTTTCATTTCTGACTTCACAGGATTGTTTCTAACGTTCTTCTGTGAGAAACCACATTTCAGAGCTGAGATGTGGTCTTTCTTTCTTTCTTGGTAACCACTCTTGTAGAGAACCGATAGAATTGTCAGTGGACCTTTCAGGCCAGTTTTTCCTATGTGAGACAGATGCGCTTTAGGCTGGTGACACTTGGACAGGAGCAGACATCCCGCTCCAGAAGCAGCGATGCTTTTTTTTTCCCCAAAGCAGGGGAAATAGTAGAACTAGAAAGACATACTGTCTTTGGCTTGCTTCCATCCACTTGCTGGGCATCTAGAGCGCCCTGCCTCGGAGCCCACGGATGCTGTGAAACCCGACAGCGCCCACCACCACATCGTCAGATTTGCTGCCCACGTGGCTGCAGAGGGAAGCCTGGTAGACCTTCAGCTGTAGCTGCTTGGAAAGCAGAAAGTTTGGGGTGGCTGGAGTCTCTAAGCAAAGCACACGTTTTGCACGCTAAGCATTGCCCAGAAAAGTTTGCTGGTTTTAACTGGAATGTGCGACTAACTAAACCTGTTCTAAGTACAGCTGGCGTTCTCTTACAGTCACCACTGCGGACTCCATCCCTACTGCCAAAATTAAGTTACTGGAACTAAAAACTACTGCGAGAAGGGATGTGTCTGCTCCTGTCTGAAACGTGTCTTCATAGCCACCGTTCAGGGAGCTCTGCCTAGGGTTGTGAGAGGGCCACAGCTTCGGGAGCAGCCCCCCTCATGCTTTGCAAAGCCACTATTTGTGTGAATTCCTCCGAGGGGCTGTTTGCATCTCGGCAACACAAGCGTAAGGCAGGTGTGCAGCTGCACTTCACATGGGCTGTGTCGGTGCTAAGGCAAAGGCCTTGAGGGTCTGTGTACATTAGGGCTGGGCACGCTCGTGTAGGTCCTGTATGGATGCTGCTGGGAAGCGGAGGGACTGGGGGCTCAAGTATGCTAAAGCAGTGTGTGAAATACAGGAGGAAAACAAGGCCATTCAAGAGGATTTAATTTTTGTTTTGTTTCTTCCCTTCCTTCTTCTATTCTGTGTTAGTTTTTAGTGTGGAAGGGGCCCCAGAAAACCGGGCAGGTAAGCTGAGATCCTTTGTGTGCTTTATTTCACCAACCTTTTCAAGCATTCAGTACTTCAGGCACAGCAGGCCTGATTCCATCCTTGCAGGAGTTGAGGAAGTTTTCTCACTGATTCCAGAGGGAGAGGAGCATCCTCCCTCCCTCCCGCCGAGCGGACAGCCAGTAGGTTGATGCCCAGCCCTAGTAGATACCAGGGTTTTGTTGTCCATACCATTGATCAGGCTTCTGCAAATCAGAGAAGCAGGCGTTTCATGTCTCTGGTGATTTAGTGCATTGTCCAAGGCATAAATTCAATTATTTTACAAAATGGGTGGGTTCTGATTTGCTGCTAGCGTCGCTGTTAGGTGGTAAAATGTCACCGATCAGTATTTGTTAGCTGACTTGCCAACTGCATTACCATGCCCGCTTTCAGACAGAGTAGCGTCTTTAGGTGGGAAATGCACTGGAAGAAAATCAGAAAATAGAGATCAGGCTTTGAAATGTGTTTCTTCAGTCTTCCTCAGTTTTTACTTTTCTTTTTGAACTTTAATTGCCTGCAAGGTACGTTATTGGGCTTGGAAGGGGCGGTGGGCTACCTTCCTGGAGCATCTGAGGAGGAGGAGGAGGGACAAGTCAGACAGAGCAGGCACTGGGTTTGTAATTCATGCCTTGAAATCTTGTTACAGATTGAAATGTCATTAAACATGCGGGAGCATTCAGTGCCCAGGCTGCTGTAGAAGGAGAACCCGGGGGTGTTGTCAGCTCTTTGCCGGTTCTGTTCTCTTGCAGACCCCTATGACCAGGCCGTCATAGCAGCCGATGAAGTGAAGGAGGAGGAGCCGGAACCGTTTCAAAAGATTGGTCCAAGTATGAGTTGTTACACAGCTTCAAAGTTTAGATAAGTAGCACACGGGGTTTCCAGTCTGGCGCTTGCTGGAGTGTCTCTGTGAAAACCAGAGCGCTGCATTACGCAGAGCTGCTGCAACCTCAGGGGTGCTGGAGGATGTGTCTACATCCAAATGAACATTCACCATCAGCAGCCTACCCCTAAGAAATGCAACTTGTGGTGTTTTCTGCACAAGAGCTCTACCAAGAGAAGAGGGAAGAGGTTCAGGAGAAAAGCAAATTGGCAGCAATTAGAGGGGGTCTTGAGCTGTACTGGCAGAGTTGACAGGTGGTTGCCTGCACGCCGTCTGTGGCGCATTCATCAAACAGAGCAGAGCGAAACAAAGAAAGGACCAGGCTTTTCCCAGGCACCCCTCTGAAATCCCCTCCATTTTGGAAAGAGCTGATTAAAACCCTAGGTTTTACTTCAGTTCGTACCTTGCTATTGGTTCTGTGAACACTGCATTATTTCAAGTATCTCGTGCAGGAATTAGCACAGTAGTTGCAGAAAAGCCCTTCCTTCTGCAAGAGAAATCTGCAATTCCGATATAAAAGTTCTGTAATTAGGAATCAAAGTTAACAATTCTGTTTCCTGATTTAATTGTCCTTGTGGTCCATCACCACTCACTATCTGCAACCAGAAGATATGAGCTTGTTATCTGTGATACAGACTTTATAAGTGGATCTTATCCTTGTTTTGCACATGTACCTACTGTATTTTGGGGTAGCCTCTGTAACTTGTTGGGTTCTTATGGACTTTTTATACTGCATATCAGCCTGGACATTGTCTTAAATTATTTCATCTGCTAGGGAAAATTATGGGTAAATTATAGGGCAGTGAAGTTGCCAGTGCTCGGAGGCTATGCTTTTGTGTGTCTTTGTCAGCTGCCTGGTTCCTGTGTTACAAGTCAAAAAGCTGATGGTTATGTGAGAGAATACTGCCCTCCTTTCTGATTTTTATTTTGTTTCCTTTTAATTTCATCTTCACAGAAACTGGCAATTATACCTGTGAATTCTGTGGCAAGCAGTACAAATACTACACTCCCTACCAAGAACATGTGGCACTGCATGCACCTATTAGTGAGTATCCTCATGGAGATCTATTTTGTTATGTACTGTGGTTTAGAGTGGTTGGTGATGAACACGAGAGTTGCAGTAGAGATTGTCCTTCCTATGGATCCTTCCACTGGACTCTGTGGGATTGCAGCTGGCGGGCAGCAGATGACATGCTGAGAGGGCTTTATAACGCTAAGTTGGAATCTCCTCTTAGAGGGGCACTGGTAGTGTTAGCCAGATCCGTAAAGTCACTGAATTTTTAACAAAATCCATGTGATTCTTCATGTGTTCCCTGGAGATTTGCTGTTTGATTTTGTTGTTTATCTAGAAGTTCTAGTACCTGAAGTGCGCTTAATAAACCAATGCACAAACTTTTCTAGATTCCCCTATATGAGTTCCCCTATATAATGATTCCCCTATATACATGCTAGAGGAGAAGCATCTTTCTTAACAAGCTTCTAAGAAACTGTTGCAGACAGTGAGTTCAAACTGGTTTTCAAAATCATGTAAATTACTGTGGCAGCTTGCTATTAAATCACGGGCAATGAAATATTTATTTCAGGGAGCTCGGGAAAAGGCAGTTCTCAGCACACTACACGACACTACGATCTGCACTCTGGAGGGATACTACAATCTGCACTCCTCAGACAAAGGGGAGGTTATAATAAGCAATTAAGTGTAATTCAGTGCAAAATTCTAGTAAAATATTCGAGAGAAGTCTTTGCTACATGCTGGTTTCAGATGCTTTAAAAGTAAGCAGAGAAGTTATTTGCAGCTGAACTTCATGCTTCTTTCATAGCCTCACTGTGCTGCATTGCGATTTTCATAGTAGGAGGAAGCATGAGTGCTCTTTGCTGGTTCGTGTCTGTCCGGCTGCCAGGGCTGTGGCTCATGAAGAGGACGGATTAGTTTAGTGGCCTTCTGCAGCTGCACAGCCAGCAGAGGGAGCACGTGCTCCTCCCTCACCAAATTCAGCTTTAATTAGGTTTTATTATAATAAGGCAGCTTGGGTTCCACAAATAAAGTAGGAACATAGTCCACCAGACCATCGCTTTTAAGGTAACCAGGTCTTGGTGGTTCCTGACAGCTCCCATGCAGGTTCTCTGGAGGATGGAGGTGGACTGGGAGGATGGAGGAAGGCTCGGGGCACAGGTTACCTTTGTGACTGCCATCAGATTTAATCTTGCTATCTCCCATCTATCCAAGGGAACTGACTTGCCTGTGACCACACATGTTGCAGTCATTCCTAAACACCCTTGCACCCTCAAACTCCACTTCTCAATGTAGACAGTGTTCTTAATGCAGACGTTTGCAGGTCTTGAGAAAACCTGGTGGTGGTGATCAGCAGTAGGTTGATCTCCTAGTAAAGATGGACCCTCAAACACCAAGGCTCTGGTGGCTGTAGTCCAACCATGTGCAGATAATGAAGGAGACTTAACAGTTGTATAGCTAAGGAGCAGTGTGTTGTGAGGACCAACCATGTAATCTGTGCTCAACAACAACAGATTCGTATCTTCCCAGCATGTCTCATTTCAAGAGGATTTATTACTGAGGATATATCTGTCCACCCTCCCAAGTACCTGCAGTAGGTTGCAGCTGCTGGTTTCAGCCCTGGTTATCCAGCATTAAAAAAAAAGCACAGCTAAGTCTTCTGTGAGAGTTACTTGCCTGAAGATACTCCAATGGGTCTGACTGCAGACATAGATGGGCCATGCAGACACTGCCCTCCTTTCTGTGCAGAGTAGAGTGACTCATCTGTGCAGCATGAGGCTAAGGGCTCGTGCTGTGACCCTGATGCCCACTTTTTGGGTGCTGGAGGCCTGTGTTTAGGGATCTCTGAGACTATTATGCGCGGAAGGCAGAAAGCCATTTCACTGGGTAAGGGAAAGCTGCTGAGTTAAAACCTGGGCCCTAAAGAGAGGTTAGGAGTCAGGACCTCCCCTTATCTTGAGCAAGGATCTGTCGTGTAGGAAGCTGTGGATTCTCCAGTAGCCATCAATTTCGTAGGAGGAAGAGGCACGTTGTTGAAGACTGGGGTAGATGCTGTTCTTGCACCATGGGTTCTGAATTGCCATTGCTAAAGAGAAGGGCCTCCACTGCAGGCCAGAGCCAGCAGTCCCTGAGAGAGCACGTGCAGAGGACTTCCAGGCCTTTCTTCAGCTGTGAAGATGCTGCAACTCTGGAGAGTATTTTCATAAGCTTTAACCATCTCCTCCATAGACAGTTTTCCCATTTGTGCTCTCCTAGTTGCCATGACCAGTCAGGTTTGTGATTTACAGTGACAAATCACTAACCCAGGTGGCATAAGGGAGAGGGTTTGGTTAGTGCCCAAGACAAGCTGGCCAGAACATGCTTGGCTTACTATAGCTCATACTCTGCTCTTCCTGTAACCCAAGGTCCCACAAAAGCTGTAAAAAAAACAGCTTTTGATGCTGTGCAAAACAGACTTTTCTCATCCCCTAAGAAAGGGATGAAATAAAGCTAAGACTGGTTTGACCCTGGCCTTGTTCTTGTTATCATGAGACAAAAGCTGTCATGTTAGCCTTAGTGGGAGCAGGTAAGGAAGGAGCTTCACCAATTATTATTACCCATCCAGCTTTCTGAGTCTCTCTGCTCAAGTCCATGCTTCCCTCTCAAAGTCTGTCTTTCTGGTTTTCTGCAAAAATGAATTAAAATTATTGAATGGGAGTAAAAAAGAACTACTATTTTGCAAGGTTCATTGGACCTTCCAGGATAATTTTTGGTCATTATTGTGATCAGCTCCGGCTCCCCGTCCCTTAGGGAGCAGTCAGTCCTCGCTACACCCTGACACAGGAGAAGCTCGAGGAAGTTCACCAAGCCTGTCTGATCAGTTACTTTTTTATTGTGAAAGAAACAAAATAATAGCTTTCATCCAAAGTACTTCAAAACACATTTCCTGTATTTCTTAAAGGCAGCGGCCGTGGTGGCTTTTTCCATTAGCCAGCGGAATCCTTGTTGGTATCAGGTCTCATTTTGACTGTGAGTGCTGCCAAACTGAGAAGAGCACAGATCCCCATTCGAGTTGGATGATTTTTCTTTGCTTTCTCCACCTCAGGGAGTGAAATCTGTGATTGAGGATGTTTTTCCCTGCTTTCTGATTCCGTAGTGTCTTAGAAACAGGCCCCACTGGCAATATTTGTTTGTGTGTATGAAAAGGCACATTAAGTATTTAATAGATCTGAGCACAGATCTTTCCTATGGAAGCTCCTGTTAATACCAGAAGTTTTAGCTCAGTATATTGAATTTCAACCCATTGTTAAGTCATCTCTTTTTGTTATATTCATGATAGGTAGTTCTTTTTCCATAAATAGATAAATAAATCTTTCCAGACATGATGGTATAAATCTGTCTGATCCATCCTGATGATTTTTTTCCAGCCATACTTCCCTACCTATTCCGACAAGATCTTTCTGAAAAAAAAAACTTAATATTCAAATTAACCAGACCTTTTACTTGGAATAAGCTAGGTCATAAAATCTGATATCCACTGCGTAGCGTGTAGATTAATGCATCTCTTGGACATTGAAAGGTCTTATTAAAGCAAAAAAGTCAGAAGGAACTGCTCTGTTATCTGGACATTCCTGAATTATAGGTTATGAGTTTACCTTGATATAATTGCTCAAGTTGCAGTTGGACTAGGTAATCTCCAAAGGTCCCTTCCATCTTCATCCACTCTGTGATTCTGTGAGGTCTGCCTTTCAGAGAGGCATCCAATCTTGCTGTTAAGAGTGAGGGAAAATATACCAACTTGTTAGGTAGATAGTTAGATTTATGACCTTCCCTAAGTCAAAACTAAAAATACCCAGTTCCAGCTTGGAGGCATTGGCTCTTATTTATAACTTTTTCTGCTAGGTGAAAGAAATCCACACTCCCAAAGTTCTGCCTTTGGTAGAGGTGGAGCTACCATCAAGTCACTTCGTTGTGACCATTCTCCCAGCTAGGCACCTTGCCTTGCATTGAGTGCCTTGGGACTTCCACTGGAAGGTGTGGTGTTCTCGTCCTCTGTTTATCTTCTTGCCTTCTCCTTTGAATATTCTGTGTCTATTTACAGGCTTTTTGAATGACATGAACCGGCTAGACCCAGGGCGTGCAGGTTGCCTTCCTGTTCCTCTTTTGGGAGGGCCCTGTGTGCATACCCAAGGATGGTCGCTGTGTTTTTGCCTGCAGCGTTGCTCTGAGATCTTCTCTACAGCCATCACACCATGCACGGCAAACACTAAGTTGTGTCCTGCTGCCAGGAAGGAGTCTGCCATCTTTTACATATCATCTGTCTTTTTTAGCCCACCACATGCCGTTTTGTGCAGCCCTAACACAGTGCACACAGTTTTGCAAGTAGCTGTAGATTATTCAGTGTGACTAAATTCTGCACTTATTTTCCTAGTCTTGGGTTAGGGTGAACCCCAAAGAAGATTGGAGTTTCCTCCAGGTTACTGATTTTTGAAAGAGAGAATAAGGAATTGATCCTTCTCCAAAGCTGACAAACAACTAGATTTGCTCTATTGCCCTTCCTTATCTGGTTAATGAGCCTTAACTGGGACAAATCTGAGATGCATTCTGAGAAAGTTTAAGAAATTCCACAACAACCACTACGGGATCATCTGTCCATATTGCTGTCTCCAGTTGTACTGTCTGGTTGCAGATTTTAAGGTTTTTGTAACCTTTCAGCAACTCTTTTTTTTTTCAACTCAACTCAACTTTTTTTTTTTTTTTTTTTTTGCCAAAATAGCTTGAACTTGGCCTTTTTCTCAGACTGAGGCATTGAGTTTCACAGTGGAGACTTATTTTCAAGGACAGAGGAGTTACATGATCATGTCTATATATGTTGCTTAGTCTTCAAAGAGAATTTACTATCTGGTAAGCTAAAGACTAAAACATTTTCTTCCATACATTTTTAGCAACCTCCAGACTAATAGGATTAATATTTTTTTCTTTTCATCCTGTCTTGCCTTGCTAGCTTGAACTTTGTTTTGGCCTAGTGTTGGATGGAATATCTTTGAACTTTATATCTGGAGAGGGATAGGAATAAAGCTGAGTCTTGCTCCTGCAAGTCTGAGGCCAAACAGTGAGTCTGTTTATGTCAGATAAAAGCCATTTTTGTTTTTGAATTATGGGAAAAAAGAAGTCATTTTTGGAGATCTTCATAGTGCTGAAATTTCACCCTTCAGATCTCACAGAGACAGTCCAGAGACAGTCTGGACTGCAGAGAATCTCTGATGACCTTGTTTGTGTCTGATGCTGTTGGCTGATTGCTACTTTTCTTAGTTGGTGTAGATGGGTAGTAAAACAGCAACTAGTGGGAAGAGACCTCTTGGGAAACTGGTCGTCATATATGCAGGAAATTATCTTACCTGGCTGCATATTTACTGTCAGTTTGGCAGCAACTGAAGGAAGATTATCCATGGGGATTGAAATGATGCCTAGGAAGCAAGAGTAAGCCTCCTACCCATTCAGCTGGCCAGAAACCAAGCAGAGAAGTATCTTCACTTAGACTGCAAGAAAACCTGCCATAGAAGGTTCTGTAGAAGTATACCAACATTTGCTAGAAGTAACATCTTGAATCTGTATAACAGATCGAACAAAACAAATACTTTGTTTGAGTCTCTCTTTGCAGGTTCCTTCGATTCTACCCATCACCACTCTCAGTTGCTGCCATTCACTGTTAGGGAAACATGAGAGCAGTTCAGTGGGAGGTCTAGAATGTCTCAGGATTTGCAGATGAGCAGTCCCAGTCCAGGTCACTTTTCTGCTCACCCGTTTCAGAGAGGTTTCTGGGCTGCTGCAGCAGCCTGTGATGGAGGATTGCTCAACGTGGATAGGTAGTTCTGAGTTAGACTCGTTAAGGTGAGCAGGTGCTGGTGTTATCCCTCCAGTTTTGGGCATTCCATAGGATCACTTGGACACAGAAGTTAACGGTAGTGAGCTTGGGCTGTGGGTTATGAGAACCTTGTTTCTTAGTGGATCTCTATGGCAGATGGTTGGAGTGGGACTTGTCTTCAGAAACTATATCCAAATTTCCATGAAAGAAGCCACTGAGGAAAGTAGGGGCTTATTAGGTTGCTCCTCCCCCCCTTTTTTGTTTGCATGTGTGTGTGTGTTATCTATTTTATTATGTTTATTTTTATTAATCCATTCAGCCTGGACAAAGGGCTGTCCTCCCAAAAAGTTTTCACATGATTTTGGCATTAAAAATTCCTGAATATTCACCCTGCACATTGCAGAGACCAAAATGTCTCCTTGTAGGTTGGGGTACATTCAAAGAGCGTATCACAGTAATACTCAGAATTTATCCATAACTTGCCAGCATTTTTCTGGAGGTGGGAGCCAAAAGACCTCTCCTGACCTGTGGGATGAGACCTCTCCCTCATACTTCCCTCCCATTACCAACAACCCTTTTTTCTTTATATTAGGTTAGAGAGACAAAAAATGTAGCTGGAAATCTCTAGGACATATATAAGGCTCAAGGATAAAAAGTTTAACTTTTTCCCCATTTAGAGCTCTTGAGTAGCACGTTAGAAACCTGCTTTCTAGGTTCAGACTTTACTGAAGTCAAACCAGAGCACAGAGGTGCAGGGAAACCCCAACCAACTAGGATTCCCAGATGGATGGGGTGATTTCTACTGGAAGAGAAGTGGGTTGGTCACGTGGCAGTTAAAGGTGTGGAACTAATAAGCTTTAGGAATCTGTCCCTTTGGGTGATGGGAAAACAATTTTGTTATATGGGATCAGCGGATCCACAGTCGCTGCAGGTCCCCGTGCAAGGGATTCGTGAGCATGGATGTTAGAAAGCAATCCTCCCAGAGGACACACGGTCTGGGAGCTGACTGACTGTCCAGGCACTAGTTCTGAGTGTTCATATCCAGAGTTCTCTCGATCTCCACTCTTCGTGGCAGTGAAGACACAGGCGAGCCAATCCAGCAAAAAAACACCGCCTTCAATAAACCGATGTTCCACCCTCCTGCACCGCACCCCCTCCGGTGTCCCACCGGCATCCCAATCCCAGATGTTCCGCGCTCCAAATTCTGGATCCCCAGGAAGCAAGGCCATCACAGGTACCAATTGCCTTTCTACCATCAACTTTCTTAACTGCTTAGTGTCCAATCCTGCCCTGGGATGGCTTTTTGACCCTTCCTGGACTCGGTCTGCTCCATCCATGACTGTCCCAGAAAAACTATTCCCAGAAGCAGTTGAGGGGATTATATCCTTTGGCAAAGTACAAATCAAAATTTAGATCAGCAGTAGGTTTTTAAAACCTTTTTCCAGTGGCAAGTGTTTTTTAAGGATCATACTAATGACAAGGCACAAAAGACCCTGTTTCAAATCCTGGTGTCACAGAGGAGAGCTCGCTGCCCAAGACTGGCTTAGTGGCTTGTCAACTACGGGGCTTTTTGGTTTTCTTTCAGTTTTGTTTGGCTTGTATTTCTCGCAAATGGTAATTTCAGAGGCAGGCCTGTGCCTGGGAAAAGTCAAATGGAATGAAGTGCAGGTGTTTGCACATTCCTCACAGGAACCACTGAGAGATAAGGTGGGCTCCAGGAGCAAAGTAAAGGGTGCAGGGCCATTACAGAGAGGTCAGAAGAGTCGGGTTGGAGTTGCTCCTCCCCATGTCCCCAGTCGCTCCTTCCAAACAAGATCAAGTATATAATTAAAAAAAATTAAAAAGAGCAGTGAAAAATAACTATTAACAAATGAGAGATGCACAGTTCATGTTACCACACAGCAGGGAAGTGTTCTCTTAAATCTGTGGATTTGGTAGATGTATATTCCATTTAATACAGAGGAAGGGCTAGTTAATGAGATACTATTTAAAAGCCCCTGAAATGTCTGGCATGGGCAGATGTGAGAAGCACCAGTGACTGTGGTGGAAGAGGCCACAGTACTCTGAACAAGGGTATTTTTTGTCATGCACATCTGCAGCTACCAGATATTACAGTGAATGACCTGTCTTCCTATGGCTTGTGGGTCCTGAAATTCCATACTGTTATTGCAGCTCTTAAATAATCATTTTACTTTATTATTACTAATTTGAAGGTCCATCCAGTTCTGCCAAGTTAAGAGTTCAAGCTGAGGAACCTTTTTCATTGTTTATCTGAACTTGTGACAGCTTCTTGCAGTTTCATGTCTCTTACACAAACAGAAAGAGCCTAACTAGGAGTCTTCCTGGGTCAGGGGCCAGATTCATCCGAGCAGTAACTGGGAGATGTTTGGGGTTTTTTGTAATGGGATGTTTTTTCCTACTTCTGTAATCAAAAACTATATCAATGCATTAAGTAAAAGTTAGACTTGTTCTCTCCCCATGTGAAGGAAGGAATCACTGTGGTGCTTGAGCCTGATAACACTGATCTCCAAGAAACTCTTTTTAATCCCAGTGTCCTACCATGTCTCCAGGATTTGAACCCGGGTCTCTTGGAGGTGGGAAGGAAAGGATAGTTTAATCCCTTTTGCCGTGGCCTCCTCTTCCCACTGTGCCATCTGTTTTGCCAGTTGCTTAAGGCCTCTCATTGCTATTACTTATCTGTGAAAAGAGATGGATGAGATAATGTCTCCCGGTCCTTTTCAGCCCTGTTTTATGTGATTCTGCTTAACTCCTGAATTGATTATCAAGCTCTTATGTTTTCCTGTGTTTTGGGTAGAATTAGGAATGTAGCAGTCGGAGAATTTCAGGAGCCTCTTCAACGCTGGGAGGATTTGACCAGTCAGTGGATATTCCCATTAAGGACTGACTGGGTTGCATTCATGGGCTGGGAGCTTCATGCAACTTAGGTCTCTTCCAGCCAAAGTGAGATATAAGACCCTGTATCTAAGCTGTGCTTCACTGCAAGGAGGTCATGAGGCTGCACGTACCTGGAACCTCTTTATGAATGTCAAGACAGAGCTTCTGACTGCTTGGCAGTTCACAGAATTAAAATAATGATCTGAAACGGATCTTCAGAGGAGTTTTATGTCACTGACACTCATGCATTAGGATTTCTCTCTCCGAACTCCCTTGCTATGCAGTTTGCACATTGCTGAACCTGGTAGAGCCGTGCTGGCGCGGCGCAGAGGAGTGGGACCTGCCCGCCGGGCCTTGGGCAGCCACAAGATAGCGAGGAAAACATGACGGGCCAAGGGCTGCGTTAGCCCTTCTCGAAGTTGTGGGCAGACTTCCAGGCCACTGGTGACTTCTCCCCTTGAGGTCTTCAGGGAAGATGTTTGGGAAGGGGA
>NW_010585679.1:60198-103479 GCF_000705375.1 Tinamus guttatus | reverse complement strand
AGGACCCGAGTTCAACCTGCAGACATAGTCACCTGTGCCAGAGGCTTTGAGGGCAGCTTATTGTCATAGCAGGGGTGTGATAGGGGTTTCTTTTTGGTGGCGGGGAGGAAGCCATGACCCTTCTGCTTCAGTCAGGACTGGTGTTTCTGGGCTCCCTGGAAGTTAATCCAGGCCACCTCTGCCAGAAGACACTGTAAAAAAATATCTGCCTGTTATCTCTTCAATGAATCTGGCCCATTTGCCTCCAGAATGAGAAATTTAACCTTTCTGCTGTGTTCAGGGTATACAGTTATGTGGCACGGGAACGTGTTGTCTGCCTCCTGTTTGTGTGATTCTGTGTCCAGTATTGCCCAGTCACCATCCATGCTTTGTTCTCCACCCAGCAGAAAGTGCTTCAGGAGAGGGGAAGGCAAAGGGCAAAACAACTTTGAAGAAACAAACAGCAATTCTCAGAACTCCAGCGGTAAGTGTGTCCGTTCCCTCCTGCTGTTGCTTACTACATCACTCTCCAGGGCAGGATTCAGCTGTGATTGGTGATGGTTTATCTGTTGGGTACCTTCTGCAAAGCTTGCAAGCTGTCGGCCTTCTAGGGGTATAGTCCTCTTCCCAATCCTCCCCTGATTTCTGGCACTCCAGAGCCTGTATGAATTGTGATGTGTGGATGCTGCTGCCAAGGTCCAGGTATCTTAGCACAGTCTTTTTACTGGGGAACAAAGATGCAGAAAAGGTGGAGTATGGATAGGGATGAAGCTGTACTCATTCTTTGTAGTGAAGTCCTTGTGAAGCAAATCGATTTTCAACAAGCAAGAGAATTCTGAGGACTATAAATAAAATAGCAGTTTGCATATTATGGTGATGCTAAATGTGGCAATATAGTTGCACTTCACTGTAAACAAGAATCCAGCTGCCTGTGAATTTGCTCCAGGGAGGTCACAGTGTATCTGATGTATAGATGTGAGAGCAGAATAGATATGCCAGAAGGAACTGAAATTTACTTCACTTCCTGGGTTTCCTTTGAATTTTACATCCAAATGATGGTAACTGAACATAACCTCCCATCCTAGACAGTTTTATTTAGGTAGGACATTTATAAAGCTTCCTTTGCAAGATCTTACTTTCATCCCATCCATGTATTTCCTTGATTTCAAGTGGGACACTACCACTGTTATACTCCCCACTTAGAGTTTAACAGACATACCAGATATAATGGCATCTTCATGCAAACTAAATCATATGCTAGCATAAAAGGCTGGTCTCCTTTCCTTACGCTTTCAAGAGGACTAAATCATGTGGTGTTCACAGTGCTGCTAGCTGGAATGGACAGGTAAGAGATGGAGCTGTCTTCTCCAGGAACTGCCAAGAGTTAGGAAGGAATTTGTCCCCGCAGCAGGTTACATGTGGGGGGTTTATATCCACCTCTGGAGCGCGTGGGGGCTCTTGTGGAACTGTCTGAAAAAGGAATGGTGTTGGAAAACTCATATGCGGCAGAGTGGGAGATTCTGAAAGGGGGAAAAAAAAAACCTGTTTGTTACTAAAATACTGGTTATTGTGCAATGAGGATTGATCCTGTACTAATCCAAGCATTTACCACAATTGCAGCTGTTCATTCGGGGACAGAAAAACCTAAAGAAAAGCGATGTAAGCAGAATCCATCAGGTGAGCTTGTCTCTATGTTTCAGGCCTTTATACTCTCCTCTCCTGTTCCCTTTGGCAGAGCCTCTCCTCAGTCAGCCAAACCAGGCCATTAGAAATGGCAGAACATGGACATCGCTGATGTTGACTGTTCAGAGTTACTAGCTGACTTGCTGTTGGGAAAGTGGCCCCTGGCTCCTCAGCAAGACTGTTCTTGTCCTGTCTGTGTGTAGTGTGAGTGGTTTGTGTGAAGGATTTCCAAGTGTTTAAATGTTCATCTTTAAACGGGTTCCTAACTGCTCTAGGAACTGCTCTGTTGCCGCTTTAACAGCAGCAGCTTTGGGTTGTTCTTAGACAGTGCTGGGAGAAGGACAGAATCATCTTCCTTTGTATCAAACAACTGATCCCTATAGCCAAGAAATCTGCACTGAAAAACCTTCTGGCTGCAAACCTGCTGCAGAGTCTTAAGTTCTGCAGAGAGGGAGATGCATCTGTGGCATGGGAAGGGGTCCAAGAAAAAAAAAAAGTGTGGCTATGATATATTGTCAAGAATATAGTTCGGCCTGAATATCTTTTAAATACTGACCCGTTGTTGCTCTGACACATCTCACAGATCCTTCTTTCCATCTCCTTGTACCTGCTCACATCACACTCATCTTTCTCCTGAATCAGTGTGTGTATAACCTGTAAATTTTAAAACACACAAGAGTAAAAGCTCATAGTAAAAAACAAACCAAATACAGACATTTTTATAAATTAAATATTGAGTTTCATATGCCTTGCTCATCATCATTCATGATAAGAAGTGATTCTAGGTGTACCAGCATGTATGCCAGGGCCTGGCAGGCTGCTGGGAATTGCAAGGTGCTCACCCAAACCTGTCTTTGAACCAGAAAACGTGAGGTCTGCTTGGGGCTCATTTGAGAGGAGTTGGGCCTTGGTTGGAAGCACTTCCTTTCTGCATTAGGAAGCCAACACACTGCTCAAAGACAGACTGGTGCATGGGAGCATATAAAATTCTTGCCTTTTTCCCATTACTTTATCTATCCCACATTCTGTTTTTTTTTGCCATGTTTTTTTCTCCCTGGACTCTTTATTTCCTGTGCTGCTTCCTGTGTGTCCCATTCAGTGCTCTTCTTTTCCAGCTCTTCCTCCAAGCCATCTCTTTTTTATTTGTTTTCTCAGGAGTCAACCCAGATATTCTCACTGATAGCAGCTTTAGTGGCCATCCTAGCATAAATGATACTGGTGATTAGAGAGGCCGTGGAAATCTCTACAGGCTTCCTAGGGTTTGAGTGTCTGAGCAGATACGTTCACTTTTCAGAAGCTGATGTGTTTCTTTCCTCACCATTCCCGTTTTTTTCCGTGACGGTGTTGCGGTAGGTGTGTATGGAGCTCAGTGTACACGTGCATAGCACAGGCTCCTAGGAGGAACTCTGGCATTTCTGTTGTGCTCCAGCCAGTAGATGCCACCCAGGCAGAGACGCAGCTGCTGGTTATGTGGTTGCAAATGACAGGGACAGACACTTCCATCCTCTCTGCTCCCATATGCTGCCAAGCACCAAACTCCTGCTGCTGTAGGGAGTTGATTCCCAGGTGAACTGAGCCTGAGAGCTGTGTGGCTTCCTTAAACTTTGGATTCTGTGTAACATTTGCTTAATGTGGATGGGAGCTTTTAGTGACAGGCTCGGCTGTAGTGATCCTGAAGAAAACAGCAGCATCTTTTGGGACTGTGGGGTTGAGCATATCCTGCTCCTTGCTTTTCCCTCTCAAAATGTGCAGATGGATGTCTCAAGTGAGGAGGAAAGGCAGGCAGAGCAGGAGACCAGCAGCTGAGACCATCTAAAAGAAACCTGGAAGCATTTCTGTAGGGAGTCTTACATGGGAATAGACAACCAGAATTGAAAGTGATGGAATCAAGATCTCACACAACCCCACTCCGTGTGAGAGTGAATGCAAACTGCCCTGGTACCTTTAGCTGGGAACCCTGGGATCTTCATGCCTGTGCAACAACATCAAGATAGAATTTGTGTAGTGGTTGTGCTTGGCAAAGCACCGTTTTGTGACTGAGCTTGAATCCGTCTACTAGCAGAAAGTCATCACTGCAGGGGGCATGGTTTAGGCACACAGTGGATGGAGAGGGACTGCTGAGCTGCCACCCATTGTGTGAATGGGGTATTAACCTTTGTGTTAACAGGCAAGAGGCTCTTCAACCCAGTAATTTGCTTTTTGATGAAATTTGTGAGTGCTGGACCTGTTTTCAGAGTGTTTTCAAAGTGTCCATCAGAACCTGCAGGTTGCCCCACCAGGCTGCCCTGGAGCACAGGCAGCCCACCCAAAGGTCCCATGAAGCCCCGTGAAGCCTGTGGTTATTCACTCCTGAACTCAGGAGCTGGACTCAATGATCTTGAAGGTCTTTTCCAACCGTAATGATTCTATGATGATTCTAAGCAAGGCCAGAAAAGAATCACGTGAACCAGTTACAAAAGATGGAGTTGGTCCTTTGTATTGCATAACCTGTTGATCATCTAAGTCTTAAAGCTGGTTTCGTTGGTCCTTTGTATTGCATAACCTGTTGATCATCTAAGTCTTAAAGCTGGTTTCAAGAAATAAAGCTCCTTGTGTTCGTCATTTTGCTGAATCTTGAGACGAGAAAAAAAAATAATTTCCTTCTTTGAATTTATAAGTAAAAAATGTTTGTAAAAGAATGAGAAGTGTCGGTTGTCACAATATAAAGTGCCTGGGATTGAATTTTAAGAATGTGCTTAGTGAATGTTTCTGAAGCTGGTCTATAAGCACACATTTCCTGATCTCACATGCTGTATTTCTTTTTCAGTGGTTCAGCTCTAAACTCAAAACCTTTTTGATAATATTTCTGACTTTCCTGTATATGCAGCACACTTAGGATAGTTACGTTTAGCTAATGGAAATGCATTGTGGGATGCTCTTTGTGTATATTATGGATACTGATTACCATCCAGCTGCAACATGATACTATTTGAAGCGGAAGGAGCCGTCTCATTCACGACTTGCCACAGAAAAAAAATCCTAATGTTAAACTATGTAATCCCTTAAATAGATAGTGTTTCGTGCTTCATAACTGAGCAGAATGGAGCTTTAGTTTATCACAAATGGCAAAAAGGCAGAGTGCAGATCAATGTTAAGCTCATGGTTGAAATGTTTTCTAAGGCTGCGCTGGGTGCTGATGGAAGCAGACGCAATGTCTGCTTGAGCCCCCTGTGCCACTTCCATTGCAGTGACAGCAAGTTTAGTTCCGTATCACTTATCATGTCCTGATGCCAAGTCCTGTAATGTGACCAAGAGGAAAAAGTCAAGACACTGAGCAGGAGCTTTTGCTGGACTTTCCAGGTGAAGGAAACTGCGTGTTGAGACTGTTATCCATGTTGTGCTTTGCTAATGGGTGTGAGCAGATGGATGTTCTTGCTGCAGAGTGAAAATGTGCAGGTTCTCCAGCTGCCAGAGAGCCAAAAAAAGAAGCAGTTTTGTACTGAAAGTGCAGGAAATCATGGTATGCGTGAAGGTGGAGGCAGCCAGGTGTGTTAATAACACTGGGATCTTTTGCTGTTGACTGTACATCCTCTTACGGCCTCTCTCTGTAGTTCAGTGATGATATAGTCTGTCCGACTGGATTCCCTCTTTGGAACATAGGAGACTTGTGTGATATAAACTTCAGTAAGTAAGTGTGACTAATGCTTAAGGCATAAGAGTTCTTGATCGTTGACTGCAGCACGGCGCTAGCACAACCAGCGCTAGAGCCTCTGCCCCTGGAGACACAACTGCTTGTCTGGCAGGTTATGCCAGCTGGACTCGTACAAAATATAAATTCCATTCAAGTGCCTGGATTCATTGTTTGGTATCTGTCATCTGGTGGCTGATTCACGACTAAGAGCCGGCTGCTGCTGTCCTTGAGCTGGAGGGGCACCAGGTCCAAGCCTGCTAATGGATGAGGAGTGAGGAGGGGAAGGTTCCTCATTAGGGGAGCTCCCATGTTGTCTTAACTAACCTATAGGTGCTATAGGGCAACACAGTTGTTTGTGCATTTTTTAAAATAGTCATTTTACTCTGTCACATAAATATGCCACATTGGTTCCACCTAGCATTCACTTGGGATCAAGCTTTCCCAGAATGAACTATTCATTTCTGGTGCCATGTTCGTTTAGCACTTGTGGGCTTGTCTTGTTGAATGGATTATTTGTAGACAGGAAGAAAAATATCTTGGTTAAAATAACCTCTCAGCAGCAATTGTCTGTGGGTGGAAACCTGCCAGTTCCTCAAGAGCTCTGAGACAGCAGCTCTTTGGAAGGGACGTAAAGACAATAAATAAGAAAGATGTTGAGGCAGCAGTGTGAGCAGTCAGCAGATTTGTGAAAAAGCAGCCAGAAATACAACCTTGGGATTGTGGTCTTCAAGCACAGATACTGTGCCATGCCAGGGTGGACGGGACATAGGAAGAAGAATCGCTGATAGACCAGGGTGTGAGCAAGGAAAGAATGAACTTATATTTCTATCTAGCCTGGAGAATCTGCGGAGTGAAAGATTAGCAAAACCCAGAACAAGCTGAATTATCGGGAGGCAAACTATGACACTCTGGCAATTTTTTTCACGGTTGCTGGTGGCTTTTGGTAAAATTGACTGGGATAGGGCATATGAAACATACAGTGCATGGAGAGCATTGGCCTAGACTATAAAGATCAGAAAATTCCTATTACTGTTTGGTGAGTGGCTTCAACTCCTATTGCAGATTGAGAACACTTTTCACTTGTAGAGGAAGTCAACATAAAGCGGAGACCGTATTAGCAGTACTGGCTGGAAAACAATTTAACTCATGCCAAGTGTGCCCATGAGAATACATTGAGATGTATTAAATAATATATGCCTGTCCTGCCCTTCCAGGTCAGGTTTGCTTTAGGTTGGAGGGTAAAGTGCTGGTTTTTAACTTGAAAAGCTTTCTCACTTCTGGATGCTGAGAGAGCCCTTTAAGACTGAAGCTGCAGGACTGACTAGTGAGCGTCCCTGTGCTCACTGAATATGTGCAATGCTCCCCAAACCGGACGAGAGCACAAATGGTAAAAGAGTGGCACCTACAGCAGTCTGCAATGTTCACCTGCTCAGCAGGACCAGCTTAGCAACCTATTTCAATGAAGATGATCTTCCAGATACAGAGTCTAGCAGCTGTAAATGGCACTCGCGGTGCCTCAGCAGATAATACGGATGTTTGAAGCAATTGGCAGCATTCTGTATCCTGCTTCCATGCATCACCTTTCCATAGCACTGTTTGTTCTTGTCTGCCTAGCATCATCCATGCCTTCATTTCCATTCATCACCAGCTGGCCCTGCCAGCTGAAGCCCTCTCTGGAAGCAACTTCTGACATATTCAGGGCAAACCCTCAGCTTGCTTGACCTCTGAGCTTGACCACAAAGTCCCATTTTTTTGTCCAAACAAACCGCAACAGTCTTGTCAGCCCTGAGAGCCTCTTTCAGTTTAGAACTTTGCACCTGGGACCATTTCACAACTGCATGGAACTGATGATTGAATAATTAGCAGTCATGGTTTCTTCCCCTCTACATGGGTTTGACACTAGAGGATCTAACCTGCAGCTGTAGGAAACTGCACAGGGTGATCTGAGGTGATCACCCTGTGAGATTTGCCACCCTGGCTGAGATTTGCCACTTCTGACCCAGGGCACTTTGGCCTGGAGTGCGAATAGCCCCTGTAGGTTGACCAAAGGCTTTCAGCCACGTCTCAGAGATACCATTCGCGGTGCTCCGTGCTCAATAGAAAATATTCTCACCCTGAAGTAACATGTACACTTAGGAACATGTACCATTTCCCTTGTCACCTCATCCAACGAGGTTAAAAACCTTCCGGTTTTCCTTCCAAGCCTTCCAGGCACACAGGGAGGTGGAGGAAGGTGCACGACGTATCAGGGAATTGGCACCTGGGGCCTCAGCTAGAGCATTTGCAAAGGGCTCCTTCCCCACCCCACAGCTTCGCATTTTGTCAGCAGTCCTCACCGCTTAACCGCTCTCGCTGCAGTCGATGTCAGAAATGTCAGAAAAAAATATGTGGACATGTGCAAATGGGAAGGAAAGAGGCAGTTTCGCATTCATGAGAAACTTGACCAAGATGCTGAGAGAAAATTCACAGCTGGATGCAGAGAAGTTTGCTGCAAATAGCCAGCCCTGTCCTGCCACCGTTAAATCTGGAAATGCAGAGCAAGCAGAAGGATAAGGGAGCAGATAGGCAGAGCTGCGTAGCATGCAGCAAGGTCTCTGCCAGTCTCAGTACTTAAATCTCTTTTTTGCAGAAACCACAAGTTCCCTGATTTCAAATCCTTTCTAGCTTTTACAAAGTAAGTGTGATGGATGTCTGTGGTTCGCATAGGCGGCGACTCCCACCCTGCGGCCTTACTGGCCTGCCCTAGCAGCATTTTTCATGAAAAAAAATGCTTTTCATTATGAGTCCAGATGTCAAAGAATAAAAGGCCTCACTTTTGTGGCCCCGGGTTCAGGTTAAAAGGTGACAGAAGGATCCTTCAGGGTGTTTCAGTGCTAAACCGCTTGGACTCGCAGCCTTTTGGGAGCTCAGTTTTGTGAACTATGCCAACAATACCTATAACACCAAGTTTTGAAGACTGAAAACCCGTGTTTGACTTACACTTGCACAAGGGAAAACTTGTTCCGATGGCTGAACTCACTAAACAGCTTCCCAAAGATGATTCCCTTTGGCCTGAGTCTGCCCATGAGAACCAGGAGCCCAGGGTGTGGGCTAAGCAAATGCACCAGAGCAGGTTCTTCAGGACTGAGGCAGGTGGTCTCCAATCAAGATTTTTGCCCCATCTCCCTGATGTTTCTAATAGGTGGATTCTAATCCTTTACGTTATTATGTGGTTTGCTACTGCTCGACTCCTGTCTGTTTTTTGGGGGGATGCTGCCTATTCCAAGCTCACCATCTACTGCTTCCCGTGAGCCAGCCCTGAGCGCCTGGACCCTCCGGGGTGGTAGGCCCTGAACATGGCCAGGGTAGGAGAGAACACTTCTTCTTTTCCCATTTACAAATCTGAGAAATAAATTAGAATTTCATTTGGAAGATGAGCACTCACATTGCAACAGAAGTCAAATTCAGTGCTAGCAAATTTGAGAACTGTGTGTTTGAGGCTCCCCATTTTGAAGGATGCTTCGTAGCACCTTGTACTGTTTGAGATTGGTGGAATTGACACAAGTTCTGCTTTCAAGAACATTCCACAGTTCTGGTGCATGGTAACATTTTTCTAAGAGACTGCTGCTCATTTGGAATGTATCATTTCATCAGTTTGGACCTGAGGTGTGTGAAGATAGAGGGTCGCTAGCTAGTGGAAATGGAGAGAAAACCATGAGAGGCTTTCCTGGCTCATTTTGTATTTGTTTTTCATCAAAGTGTGGATGGAAGTGTTGAAATGTGGGCGCTCTCTGGGAGGAGGAGTGCACGGCTGGGGGGTCTGCCTCCCTGCACAGACACGGGTTGTTTGCTGCCTGCTGGATCGAGCTTGCCTACAGTGTCCTCGGGGCATTTCTGCTAAATGGCAAGACACTTTCTATTAAAAGCTCTTGACTCGTATTCACTCTTGGCCCCAAACGGAGTTCTGCTTTTTCCTCTGGCTTAGATGTGGCAACATGAGTTAACATGGGAATTAGGGTGATTTATTTAACCTAAGCACAAATGCCTTTTTTTTTTTTCCTCAGTCTTGGTTTATGCAGCCTGCTGTCTTACTCTGGAGCTTTGTTCACTGCAGATATATATACTAAAAGCACTAATAAAAACGTCTAATAATAGCCTCAGGGAAGGATGTTTCAAATTGTGCAGCTGTGTGTGAATGTTAGTTCCACATGGCTCCGGAGATTTAAAAGGATTCAACAACTGCTGGTGCTCTGAGGTTCTGTAATGGCTTCAGAGAGCACCAGGCCAACTAGTCAGGGTGACCCAAGCCTTGTTCAGAGCAGAGAGGGGTGAAGAGTCTTCTTGGGAAGGAACACTGTTTTGTGCTTCTCAGCCAATGTAGCCTCTCAATTTTGGAGAAGAAAGCTCTTCAGAGCTGGGCAGGAGAATGAAATGCCCTAGCCTAGGGACACCTCAGTGCCTGAGTTTCTAACCGAACTTCTGAGTTTGTTGGAAACACCCTGCGCTTGATGGTTGCAGTCCTCTGGCACTGCTGATGGCTCAAAAATGAGAGTCAGACCCTACTGAGGTCTTCTGTCCATAGAGCATCCCTTTCCTGCTGGAAGACAGCACATGTTTGGGGTAATTTTTTGCTCGTTCCAATTTCCCAAACGTTTTGCAGCAGAAGAGCTATGGAGTTGGGCTCTTAGCTCGGTGCAGTGGGATCCACGTGTTGTTGGAGAGCAGCGCTGTCACCTTGGAGATGACCATGTGAGAGCAGTGGGGCTCTGCTTGTCACAGACTTGACCTGCTGTCAGTTGTGTCCTAGTGTAACAGCAATGCAGGAATCTGGGAAATCATAGAATCACAGAATGCCGAAGGTTGGAAGGGACCTCTAGAGGTCATCTAGTCCAACCCCCCTGCATACGCAGGGTCACCTAGAGCACGTGGCACAGGACTGCGTCCAAGCGGGTTTTGAAGATCTCCAGAGAAGGAGACTCCACAACCTCTCTGGGCAGCCTGTTCCAGTGCTCTGGCACCCTCACTGGAAATGAGGGTGAAGTGAAACTACTAGAGATCTCTAGCAGTTTGCTCTTGTTTTAACCTGATGTCTCAAGCAGGTTCTGGGAGATGATGGTGGGTGGGAGGATAGTGGGGGACCAAAGTAGGCGCTGTGCTGTGAGGCAACTGTCATGTGTTCGTGATCAAGTACTCTCCCTGCCTTCTCTGGTGGCGTGTGGACAGGAACGGCCCACGCAACATTTGCCATTTTACGAACAGACTTTTCTGCTGCCAAATTTGGGCTACAAGCTTGATGTCTTGCAGAAAGCTTCCAAACATGCAGCAGTAACAGAGCCAAGGAGACAGCAGAGCTAGTGTGACAGCGTGAACTCTCTGAGGGCCCAGTTCATGATCTGCCTACTCTTTTGTGAAGACTTGGAGCCTATTTCAACCCTTTCTGCGGCAATTTTCTGCAAGTGTGAGAATGGGCAGAGCGCAGAGGCAGGAGATGCCCAATACACACAGAGCAGCCCTGCGGTCTCATCTTCTGAGCCCTCTAGAGATGTGCTAGAATGCTGTGGTAGATGTTGAGTGGTCAGCATTGCAGGACTTGTAGACCAGAGATCAGCAACACCCTCTTGAGAGCAGGGGAAGAAGGACGTAGACAGAAGGGATAGAGCGTTATGTGGCCATGGCGAATGAGGTCTAACCAACCTGTCACCTGGAGTTCCCTGGTTGAGGGCCAGCAGGTCCGGCCCAGCTCCAGTTTTCTGGAGAATTTTAGCTGGTTTTTAGTCCTGGCTGTACCACCAATGAAGCTCTGGGTGTCTGTGAGTGTGGCAGCCACTATCAGCCTGCTGTGAATTATAGTCATCCATGGGATTGAAGCTGTCCGGGTGCAGAGTGGCAGCACACGTGCAGCTTTTTCATCCAGGCTTTCCTGAATTCTTATTGTGGATAAGCCCCCTGGCCCCAGGACTGGTGATGGGCTTTCCTGGCACAGCAGTTTCAGAGGAGGAGAGGGGAGGCTGCCGGGAAGAAGTTCTGGGTGTGAGAGCTTGTCCCCTCACCAAGCCCTATGTACCCTTGGTACCGTTTGCCAACCAGCACCCTAGAAGAGCCCAGGAGAGCTCGTGGGGTCTGGGAGCTGTTACTACAGATGTGGAGCAGAGTCCCAACCCACCCCCTGAGCAAGGCAAGTGCACAGCTGGAGAGCAGCTGGCAGCAGCACGTGGTTATAGCAGCCGCCAGCTGCCTGCGAGAGTGGAAACGGGGAGAAATGGAACCGGAGAGTGAGGAACACCCTGCGCCCGAGCTCCTGCCAAGGGAGCGGAGCGGGAAAGTTCACAGCACCTGGCACTGGAAAAAGGCTGATGGCTCCAGGGTGGATCCAGGAGCCTGTCTGAGCACATCGGGTGGATGGCTGCCCTTCTCATCAAAAGGACTGTTGTTTCTGCCACAACTCCTGGCCCTCTGAGATGCAGATGTGAATATTTAACTTAGTCAGTTTGAAGGTTTATTGCAGAGGAGAAGCATTAGAGAACTTATATTCCTTACCTCATATGTTTTAACTAGCATTTACTTATTGTAAGAGCAATAGTGGGACAGGAAAAGTCTGGGAACAAGCAGATCAGAAAAGCCATGGGAGGTGGAAAGAAATGTCCTCAAAGGAGGAGTGCTGTGCTGTGCCGGGGAGGCTGGGTGCAGGGCTGGGCATGGTTGCATCAGGGCGCCTTAGAAGCAGGGAAGCACATGTGCACCTTGCCTGCGTCTGAAAATCCCCCCTTTTTTCCCAAGCTTTTTATTCCATTGCATAGGAGAGAGATTGGTTTAAATCTCCCAAGAGGGTGCATTGGTCTTAAGCAGTCTGGGCCTGGACTGCTGTCCTGAGGGGGACTCTGTGGGCGCCTGGCTGAGTTCAAACTACTTGCTGGACAACAGCTCTCTGGATGTTGTAAAACTCAGTCTGAGCAAGGAGGAGGAGAGCTGAAACTCCCTCTGGAGAAGAGAAAAGCAGAGATGCTGCAGTGGTATGAAAGGGGCTCTGCTCCAAGGGAGAGAAGTTTTGAGAGCATTTT
The DNA here is from genome assembly GCF_000705375.1 of Tinamus guttatus. The sequence goes on along the minus strand of NW_010585679.1, from coordinate 91,110 downwards.
TTGTCAAACAGGTTTTCCAGTTAATTCCACTTTTGAGCTGCAAGCAGAAATCAAATGGAGGATTTACTTGCTGAGAGTGCAAGCCGAGATGAGCAGTTCTCTTCCAGTTGTGCCTGGCTTCCAACACAGAGCTCCCCTTTTTCCTCTTGATCTTTCAGACCCATCTTCCTTCTTTCTTTAGCTCTGGATGCCTCCCTCACCCCCTTTCCAACGTGGCCTAACTATTCCCAGCTCTCTGCAGTGTGGAACGTAAAGGAGTGGAGGTTGGAATCTGAAAAGTGTGAGTGTCAAGAAAGCCTTGGGAAATAAAGTTAGTTCATTCTCAAAGGCACTCTGTACATCTTCCCCAAGCATCACTTTTGATTTGTTTGATGAATTTAAATATTACCCTGATTTTACCTTAACTTATTTTATTTTTGTGGAAAACCATAGACTTATATGATTTTTTGTCGTGGGAATATTGGGAGGAAATATTTAGAATATGTTGAACCTTCTTTAGAATGAGAAATTAGCTTTCAAGTCCACTTTTCACTTGAGAGTTTTTGCATGTTTTGAAAGAAAAATACTTCAAATTTATTTCATTCAGATGAATTATTTTTAGATACCATCCTCCAATGGTAGACATACTTTATGACCAAAAAAGAAAAAAACATCATAATTGGGAGCACAAAAGCATCTATTTCTCTTCCCATTTTATTAGGTGAACCCATACTTATAGCCAGCATTAGGCTGGTCTGGAGAGGTAAGAACAAAAGACAAGCACATAGAGAAGTTGATTTTGTTTCCAGCTCTGGGTGTTTTTGTAGCAAAGCAAAAGAGGGAGCTTTCAGAAACAGCTTAAAAATGGAAAAGATTCTTCTGAAAATACTTCCAAATAAGAGGCCTTTCACTGGAGCACACTCAGTGTGTTGTAGTGGCATAGGGAAGAGTCTGAGGCAGAGGGCTGTGGAGTCCATGATGGGCCCAACACGATGGATGGAGATGCAGAGAGCCCTGCAGAGATGGATGAAAGGGAGTGAAGAGGCAAGGAGAGAGGCTGAAAGAAAGGAGGGTGAGCTTTATGACAGCAGAATAGCTGAGAATAAAATAGGAGGAAGATAAAGCAGCTCGGTGAGGCAAAACGTACTGGAAAGGAACAGTGAGGATATTTTTTCCTCTTCTATTTTACTATAAATGTGAGAAACACACTGTGTGGAGAGTATTGGATGTATGTGGGCAATTGCACTTCCCAGAGGAGTGTCCTGTAAGTGAGGCTGGTTAAGGATTGTGCTGGTGACTTCTTGGGAACGTGTTTAGGAGAATCATGGGGTTTGTGTACTTCTCTGGGAGGAGAGAAGGGAGTCCTCGGACTCCAACAGTCAAGGATACAGTGCTTGGTCATTCCTTCTGTGCCCAAGGTTACTGCAGGCAGAGGTAGCAGAAGGAGATGCACATGCCCATTGGTGTTAAATGGCACGCTGAGTGCTGAAAGTGTCCCGGGGGGTCAACCTTCACCATCTGCTAGTGCTGGACTATCTGAAACATCAGAGATGTGCAGCATGTTCAGAGATGTGCAGCATGTTCTGCTCTCCCAGTGGAGTCATTGGGGCAGGATTCTCCACGAGAGCAACAGGGACTGGTAGCTCTGCAAGCAGCTCTGGCTACGGGCACCAGAGATCTGTCAAACTTCAGCAGGCTCTTTGAAGGTGACCTCCTTTGGATAGATTAATCAAATATTAATTGTGACACTGAAGTGGGGTTTGTCTCGCTTGGTTGGAGACCTCTTCATCCAAATGAGCAGGCTGGACTTCCTTCATATAAACAGCAGTGAGAAATAAGTGTGTCTGTAATATCTGGTGTAGTGAAATACTTGCTGAAAGTGGTGATTTTCACCTCTTTCAGGTCTGTTCCTTTCCAATAATTACAGAAGGATTTTAAATGATAAAATAACAACTCTGTTCAGTCTTGCTCTGAACAGAGCAAGAATCCTATCTCTTATAGCATTTTACCACAACTTTTTCACTACTGATAATTTCAATAGAAATAACCAGTCCATATGTTGATCTCTACCAACCTGAAATCCCTGTAGGTGCCACTCAGCCTCCAAATCTCTTGCTTTTCTCTAGAACCTAGAGTTACCTAGTTATGGTATTTCCAATTTGTGTCACTAGAATCAACATAACAGTAGCATCACAAGAAAGTATGTTAAGTTAAATAAAGAATTGAGCAGAGCCCCTTTGTTTGGAATTGGCGTTATCGTTTCGAAGTGCTGTAGACTTTAGGAAAAAGTCACAGCAAAGTGTCTGACCTTATGGCTTATAATTACATCTTGGGGTGACTGTTCTAGGACTGTTTATGCTCTTTGCTCCCTGCTGGAGACATCTCATAGGTTACAGCAAAATCAGGCTTGTGCTTTCCTGTATTTTGGCTCTTGCACAGTGGATACTTGCACTTTTGCATATGAACAATAGATTTCTTCTGTTTCATTGATACAGAATGTATCAAGGTATATTTTTTCCCTTAAAACATAGATACATATTTCTGATATATTGTAGCAACAAAAATTACTCCGTGTGCGTCAGGCATTTCCATGCAAAATTGTTTATATGCCATATGCTCGCATTTGTCCTTTCTGCTGTTACAAAATACAGTGGCACAGCATACATGGTGGCAGCATGCTGGCATACCTGCAGGTAAAGAAGGAAGCTGCAATGTTGACGTATCCCTCCACAGCTTGGTAGTACATCTGCCAGCCAAAGCACTCAGCTCCTACTGTTTAAACTGAGCAACTGCAAACACGAACGATGAGGTTGATGCATTGGAAAAAAAAAGATTTTTCAGCCTACTTGGCAGATTAGAACTAAGCCTATGTTGCAGCTTACACAGGAATCGTACATCCAGCGCTTCCCTGGCTCCAGCTCATCCATATGACTCCGGCAACACGGCTCTCCTGCTCTGCTCTCAGCCTTCTGGCACAGCTCTGATTTCTGTGCTTCCTCCCCTGCACCTTTGCTTACCCTGCCAACTTGCCAGCACTGAGCCCAGCAGCACTCGCCATCCCCCAGTCTTGCTGCACTTGGTGACAGCAACAAAAAGTTCGCCGACCTCCCCACAGGAATGTCTTTGTGTCCTGGGTTCCAAGCAAAAGGATTTTTCACAGCCCAGTGTTCCCTGTCTTATTCCAAAACGGCACCAGGGGCTGGAATTTGACAGAACGGGGTATAAAATGAATTCACATTACTTTGCGTTGAGATTTAAAAGAACAAGAATATGCTTAAAGCAACCTGCAGCAGGCATGGGCTAGGACACCCTGCTGCTGGTCAGCGTGAGGCTTCTCAAGTCATTAGTTGACTACGATCCCACTCGTACAAAGACACCTGCAGGTGCTTCACTTTAGTGCTTGAGCTTGACCTTCTCACGGGTGCAAAGTGAAGCACATGCCTACATGCTTGACCCGAACTCAGGAAGCAGACATGTGCCCTAGCACTGCCCCGAGTCCCAGCCTGGACCTCGACGGTTGGGCTCTAAGAATGCGCTGTCGAGTGCCCAAGTTGGCCAAGGTGACATGGCCTGGGCGCTGGGACACCGCACAGCTACTGTACAAACTCAAGTATGCACGTGTGCTGCTTCCCTGCATACTCTGTGTAATTCTTCTGAACTGATTTCTCCCAAACAGAACCTTACACCTGTGGAGCTTGTGGAATCCAGTTCCAGTTTTATAACAATCTCCTGGAGCACATGCAGTCCCACGCAGGTAAGCTGGGCACTTTGACTCGCTTAGAGCGGAGAATCAAATTCTGCGCTGCTGCCTGACGTTGACCCCGTTGTGTGTCAATAGAGCTTCCCGTGCTCACGGTTTCCCCAAGCCCCAGTAATTTCACCTGCAGGAAAAAAAGAAAAAAAGAGAAGAAAGATACTCAAAGCCTGGAGCACATAGCAGTGGCTGCAACGGTGCAAGGCTCAGGGTGTGTCATATATTTTATTCCTTTGCATAGAAAGAGCAGAGAAACGTGTGCCACGCTAGCATGGAGCGCTTCAAACTCCCCATTGTCCCGAGGTACCAAGGAAATGCTCATTTCATAGGTATTAATGGGTCACTCGCTTTGACAGCAGATAATACCCCTCCTCCTGCAGAAAGGGTAGTTCTCATAGAAGCAAACAGAGCAAAACAGTCTTGCAGGGCAGCAGAGCCTTTGTCTACACAAGTCTCCTCTTGTGTTTCCTCGAGTTCGACAAAAGATTGAAGTGTTTTCGTAAAAAAAAAGGGTGCAATTTCAGAAGTTGTGTTCATTTCATGCTAACCTCTCTGCAAAATAGTACTCTGAGGAATAACAATTATTTTGTTCCTAATACATCTCTTGTTTTCTACCTGAATATCTAAGAGAAGATTTTTAGATTTCAAAACAAAAGCTGTTTTGAACACAGCATTCGAAATATTCAAAAATGTCAAAACAGACTCTTTGGCATATTAATAGAATTATCTGGGTTTTTTTCTCCTGAATGAAAACTAAATTGAGGCAGGTTTAGAAATTATTTCACCTTTGATAGGCTGGTGTTCTCCAACAGACAGATGCTCTGCTAAGGGATATATTCAGTGCTTGCATTTACGTTCACTTTATAAATAGGCCCTGAGTAATGTGGCAAGGAAGGACAAGCGGCTCAAGGGAAAGCGTATTTTCAGTTCTGTGACACTGAATTAATAGAAGTTCTTATTTTGTTTCATGTTTTAATTTTAATCCTAGTTTATATGAAAGCGTTCTTTGAGTTCTTCATCTGTAAAGATGTTTCCTCAAGTGAAGTTCTCATTGGTTATCGTTCATGTGCCGTTCAGCAGCTCCTTTATTTGTCATCTTCATAATATTAGGAACAGACGCTTAGAGCGGTTTATTATGAAACTCTATGGGTTATCTTTGGGGATGTTATGTTATGTTAGAGTGCGAGCTGGTTAGCGTGGAGTAATTGGACTTTATGCACACGGAGGAGCAGTGAAGCTCACGTCAGGGTTGTGGCTGTCAGGGGTCCGTGCGGACGGGGTCTGTCCTTGCCGTTGGTCAGAGGCAATCTCTGCGTGCCTTCCAGCTGTGTCGTGGCCACCTTGGTCCCTGTTCTGGTTTCCAGTAATGAATGCAGCATTTTTAGTTACAGCTCTTTGGTGACACTGTAGAGAAGAGGAGCTGCAGAGATGGAACCAAGGCTAGGGGTATCAAAGGGAAGAATGACGGTTCACCAGCAAGGTGTGAGATGCTGAGAAGTTTAGGCTAGTGCTATCTGCAGCTTCCTCCTTCTCTCCTTCACAAATGACCCAGGGCCTCCAGGCTTGTCCACCTCGGTTACTTTGGACAAGGAAAAGGTCTGAAGGAAGCAGGTATCTGTCATGTGTAGCATTAGCAGACATGCACGTGGATCAATGTGTAATCCCATCTTCCCCTACTCAGGGTTATTCTGGTTGAGCTGTATTTTCTCACCTCTCCCTGCTCTGTCTGTTTGTTAGTCGCTGTGTTCTCCTGAGCTCCTTCCCTCAGTGTCTCGATGGTACAGTGACAACAAACATGTCTTTGTCTTCCTGGAATGCTTTCTGCAGCCCATCCACCAAACCGCCCCATGTGAACAAGCAGCCTGTCCTTTCCTGTACATGATGCTTGCCTGTGTGTGCTGTGCTGTGCTTAGGCCTCTTGGTCTGGAGGAAATATCAACTTTTCCTCCAAATCCATGCAACTTCATGTGAGCTCTGCCATATTTTTTTTCCAGCTCTTGTGGGATGAGGGTAAAACAAAATGATGAGGCGTAAGAACCGCAGATGGCTTTGGTGGGTGTCTGGTTCTGGAAATCTTCCTTAATCAGAGCAGACTGATTAAGCAACCTTTTAGCCTGTTAGCACTTAGGGATATCCAAGAAACAGTCACTGCTCAGCGCCAGTATCTCTTTGGTCTGAGAGGCCTTGCAGTGGTCAGCAGAATTGGTGGCAGGGGGTCCCCATACTGGCCACGCTGGCATAGCAGCAGTTTGCACAAGAAAATTTGCCCGTGCTCAAGAAATGCTTCAAACCTCTCTCAGCTAGTGCATTCAGAAACCCAGTTTGGCTTGATCATCTTTGAGGCAAATGGTTAATCTGTGCCAACTTAAAGTAATGTGTGATTGAGCCCTTCTCGGAAGTGACTAAAGAGAGGGAATGCACTGCTGGCTTTGAGGAGCAAATGCAGGGACATACTGGCACTTCTGTCATGCAGAGGGCTAAATCTGGAGGCTGAAAGGTAATAAGGGGAAATTATAGCTCCATAAAACAGCTACACAATGAGAAGAAGCAATTAGAATGTAAATTGGAGGTTGAAAGGCAGAAATAGAACAGCAGAATACAAAGCAAAAGAATTTGTTCTGTAATTATACTGTGCAATGTACAGCTTTGACTCCCTTTAAGATACTTTGTTCAGGTTGAATGCTACCATATAATGCCTTCCCTAAAATCTAGAGCTAAAAAATAGAAGGGCAACTAAGGATGAACCTGGATTAAAGGATTGGAGGCATGAAGAGAAATTAAAGAAGCATGATCTGTATAGTTTGTAGACTGCCTGATAAGGAAGATGAGACTGAAGTACACAAATCTCATTAATGCCATATGGAATGCTAACGGATATTTGCACATAATTAATCCCCTGTTATTGTGAAATAGATAAAGTGTTGGAGGGGAGGAAAAACAGAGGATGTCTCCCACCATTCCTCCTACCAAGACAAGGAAGCCTTCATGTTCATAGGCCTGAACCGAAGTGAACCACTATAAATGAACAAACTTAGTGGACAGCCTTCTCCTTTGCCTACCTGCAGATGTTGCAGTTGAGGCCACTTGTGGCGTAAGCTGTAGAGCAAATGCTGGGGGGAAACAGATGTGCTGTATCTGCTGTCATTCACTGGAGCTGGTCCCTTCCACACCCGCCTCTGACTACACTCCTGAGAATGATAGTCCTTCCAAAAAAACCACCGTGACACCATACCCTGGATTGTCCGGGCATGTACAGTCCTCTGGGCAGTCCCAGGATCTACCCTGGTTGGGCTCTGGCTCTGTGTTTTCCTGTGTTTCTGGACTTGATCTGCAGCTGTTCTTCAGCTAGATTTGAGCTAGAATGTGGAGCAGCTCAAATTTGAGAGGACTTGTTTGTATGGAAGAGAGCAGTAGAGTTTCTTCACAACATTGCTTGTCCCTGGGCTCTTGCCGATCTCTCCAGGTCATTGCCATGCACAAAGGAAAGTAACTTTGCCCTCTCCTGTTCATTCTGATGCCCACTGCTCTGCCCTCTTGAGCAGGTTTCATTTGACTGAATGTTGGTATTTGGAGACCGTAGATGTTACCACCTGAGCTGGTCACCTTCCACTCCCTTTTTAATCAGTGGAGAGGAGGTCACTGTTTCCAGGTGAGTTCAGAGTATGATAGATCTCATACTACAGGAGTCAGCTGGTTCAGGCTGGATGAATGAATCACTCTCTGTTTTGCACTGCTGAGTGTAAAAGGAGTCGCAAGGGACCATCTTGAGAAGAGGTGCCTCTGATAGAGATGTCCAAAATCAGGTGAGATAAGCCCAGCTGTGATGAGAGAAGAAATTGTTCTGTCTTACTTGTTTTTAATTTCATCTCTCTACTCAGCCTAGTCATCTCTCTCATTATTTCTCCTTCTTCCACCTCTCTTCATTTTACACTTTATTTTTGCTACCCAGCTTATTTCATAGCCTATTTCATCTTGTAGTAGAGTATACTAAGAACAGGCAAACTTCACCAGGGTGGGGGCAAAGCTCTTGGGCCCAGGAGAGGAAAAGGTGTGAATACAACAAAAAATTTACTGTTCTTGACCTGAAAAATCCCATAAAGCTGGCAAAGTGTTTAGCCACCACATATAAGGAAAATGAACACAAAGACTCCTAAGGGAGTTGCTATCTTTGCAGCCTTAAGGAGGAACATGTTTTGGTTCCTTTCCAAAAATATATTTTTTTCTTTTTTTTTTTTCCAGTCTGAGGCTGAAATGGACAGCCTGAGAGGAGACTGGACCTCTCGCTAGAGTGGGAAGTTTCTGAAGGGGCTCAATTTGGTGTGGAAACTGAAGTAGTTGCAGTAAAGAAAAGAGAAGTCAGCCACAGGGCAGAGAGTCAGTAGGGCAAAGAAAGAAGGATGAATGTGTTACATTTGCTTTCATTTCCAAAACAAGCAAATGGCACAAGACAGGCTGCAGAAGCAACATCATGATTTATTCCCCCTAGTGTGCAGCTCCAGTTGCCTGAGAGATGTTTCTCAAGCTGTGCTGATGGCATCAGTAACACTGATCAGCTGTGCTGATGCCAAAAAACCCTGTGTCAGTTCAGCTGTGCTTTGGGAGGTGATGGGGTTTTCAAGGTTCTAATTGGGTTGTGTTATCTCACTGAAAACCACTTCACAACTTAAGAGAGCATAGTAGATTGATGTCACGAAGAGAAACACAGGTGTAAATGCTAAGCTGATGGATATTATTTCCCCTTCTTTGTGCTTTAAGCATTAGTATCTTGTGCTTCTAACACATCCGTGTCTCTTGTCCCACAGCTGACAATGAAAACAATATCGCCTCTAGCCAGCCCAGATCACCTCTAGCTGTTGTTGAAGAAAAGTGGAAACCACAGCTCCAAAGAAACAATGCCAACAATAGTACGTAGTGCTGTTTGCTCTTCTGTCCTGGGCTTACCTCTCAGCTTTGAGGCAGTGATTCTTCCAGAAATGGTTGCAGCACTGACTCGGGCATGGTACAGTGTCTTCACCTGACGGTGCTTGATTTCATGTGTAGTTCATATGGTACCCTGCAAAGCAGAACACCTATACCCCTTACAAAAGTGCTGGGAACCCCTGGTTAAAGCCAGCTTCTGATTAAAGATCAGCCTGGAGTTAAGAAATGACTCCGTTTGGCACTGTGTGGTATAGGCATAACCTGTTGCTTCATGTGGCAGGCAGACATGTGTGGATTTATCCCCAACTTCTCCTCTGAACTTAATTTCAACACAGATAATACGAAAATACAGCCCCAAGCAAAGGCAGTTTGTAAGCTCTGGAGCTAAGCAGCTGGGGAGAAGGGTGATAAGAAAACACGGTGTTTTATATGGCCAAAAGTGACATTCATTTAGCTCAGAATCAGTGATAAAAAGTGAATCAGTGATATCAGTGTCAGTGATAAAAAGATAAACCACTGGTTGACAGAGGAAGAATTTGGAAGTAGTGCTTCAACACATTTAAGGTGGTGGAGGAAGCAACTCCTCCAAAAAGAACTGATTCAAAACCAAGGCCTAACTTACAAAAAGCAGGAGGAAGCTCAGCCTTCCAGCTGTGCTAACTACATGAGTAGAGCTGTGATTACAGTAGACATGATTTGCAAACAGCTCGCATGGTTCAAGCTTACCTAGGCAGTTCCTAAATGAACAACACAAAGATGCTGCTGGTGAGGCACTGAATTCTGAATAGATGTGAGCTCAGTTTCAGTTCCCCTGTCAGGGGAAGCATGCAGATAAGCTCCTTGTCCTCTAAGCAAGGACAAAACCTATCCCTGGAAGTGCCTCCATCCAGAAACACTTTAGGAAAGAAATCCAGGTTGGAATTGCCTCTTTCATCATCTGGGCATGTTCTACCTGCTGGGTGGTATAGGCCACTGGACCTCCTGAGGTCTCTGTCAGAATTGTTGTGTGACTTCCCCCCGGCTCCTGTTGCAGAGGAGCAATTCTCATCTGGTGCTTTCTCTCCCTCCTTATATCTCCCTGCAGCATCCGCGAGTGGTTCGGTAGGCAACAGCGCGATCCCAGAGAAGGAGCGGCAGAACATTGCCGAGAGGCTCCTGAGGGTGATGTGCACTGACCTGGGGGCTCTGAGTGTGGTGAGCGGGAAGGAATTCATCAAGCTAGCACAGACCCTGGTGGACAGCGGAGCTCGCTATGGTGCCTTCTCAGTCACCGAAATCCTGGGCAATTTCAACACGCTGGCTCTGAAGCATTTGCCTCGGATGTACAACCAAGTGAAAGTCAAAGTCACCTGCGCCCTGGGCAGCAACGCGTGCCTTGGCATAGGTGTCACTTGCCACTCTCAGAGCATCGGTCCTGATTCTTGCTACATCTTGACAGCTTATCAGGTGGAAGGCAACCACATCAAGAGCTACGTCCTGGGAATTAAAGGTGTAGATATTCGAGATAACGGTGATTTTATCCACCATTGGGTGCAGAACGTGCTCTCAGAGTTTGTGATGTCAGAGATCAGGACGGTGTACGTCACAGACTGCAAAGTCAATTCCTCTGCGTTCTCCAAGGCAGGCATGTGCTTGCGGTGTTCGGCCTGTGCCTTGAACTCAGTAGTGCAGAGTGTGCTGAATAAGCGAACACTACAGGCTCGCAATATGCACGAAGTAATCGAGCTCCTGAATGTCTGTGAAGATTTGGCAGGATCCACAGGCCTCTCAAAGGAGACCTTTGGCTCCCTGGAAGAGACCTCGCCCCCTCCCTGCTGGAACTCAGTGACCGACTCCCTCCTGCTCGTCCATGAGCGCTACGAGCAGATCTGTGAGTTTTACAGCAGGGCCAAGAAGATGAACCTCATCCAAAACCTGAACAAGCATCTGCTCAGCAACCTTGCAGCCATTTTGGCTCCGGTGAAGCAGGCGGTGATTGAATTGAGCAACGAGAGCCGGCCCACCTTGCAGCTCGTACTGCCCACCTACGTCAAACTGGAGAAACTGTTCACTTCCAAAGCCAATGACGCTGGCGTAGTCAGCAAACTCTGCCACCTCTTCTTGGAAGCGCTGAAGGAGAACTTCAAAGTCCATTCGGCACACAAGGTAGCCATGATCTTAGACCCCCAGCAGAAGCTGCGGCCCGTCCCGCCATACCAGCATGAAGAGATAATTGGCAAGGTCTGTGAGTTGATCAATGAGGTGAAAGAGTCCTGGGCAGAAGAAACAGAATTTGAACCATCAACCAAGAAAGCGCGGGCAGCAGGGGAAACCACAGCAGCTCAGGAAGAAGATTGGTTTGGGAAAAATGAAGTTTATGATTATTTACAAGAACCTCTCTTCCAGACCACCCCTGACCTGTTTCAGTACTGGTCGTGTGTTACCCAAAAGCATACAAAACTAGCCAAGCTAGCCTTTTGGCTCTTAGCAGTGCCTGCTGTTGGTGCCAGAAGTGAATGTGTAAATATGTGTGAGCAGGCTCTCTTAATCAAAAGGAGACGGCTACTCAGTCCAGAAGACATGAACAAACTCATGTTTTTGAAGTCCAACATGCTTTAAGACTCACTTTTAATTAAAACAAAACTTTAAAACACTGTTCCAAACAAAGAAAAAGAATTTTAAGTTCTAAACACTGTGGACCTCATTATGAATGCCCCTGGAAACCAAGTGCTTTTTTATATATATAAAAAAATATAAATATATATAAAATTAAGTTTGAAAGGAAAGCTGAGCACGTGAGAGAGACAGCCCTCTGCCAGGAACGTGCTCCTTTCCATAGATAGTGTGTGGACTTGACAGACTTTCTAATGTTTTCAAGTGGGCAGACCAGTGGGAGGCTGATGTTCTAAAGTCTTCAGGCAGCTGAGATCTAAAGTGACTTGAAGTTTCTTTTGTTTCTCCTCCACCCCACCTTTTTCCTCTTGTTCCCTGGGCCATCTTGCCATGGATAATCAGACTACATTGAACAGACCAGTTCTGCACTGGACTTTGCTCCTTTGAATAACTGTACACCTTGAGGGCATTTGTCTTCAGCCTTCTTGACATACGGTGCATGTTGTCAGGGCAGCTGTGTTTTACGAACACCAGTATCTTTAGAAATCAGGAAGGGAGACTTCAAGGATTTATTTTATTTTATTTTAATTTTAACTTTTTCATTTAAGGATTTCCCAGACAACAAAAGTTACTCTTCTGTCTCCACTCCCAGTTTTGAGTTTAACATGTTAGCTCTAGTGATTACAAGCTTGATTTAAAATTACGAGAAATGATTCATGGCAGAAAACATCTGTTAACATTTCTTGGAATTTTTTTAACATAATTTCTTTTCTAAATTCCCAGTGTAAATTAGCTTGTCTGTGAATTCTGCACAACAGGGGTTCTCAAGCTTGTTCACAGAGCAGCTCATTTATGATTAAATAACATATTTTTGGAACCACAGCAGTTGCTTATGTGGAAAAGCTGGAAACCAACAAAACCAAGCAAGCAGTGGCAATGCTGGTGTCTGCAGGGCATCAGAAAGCTTGTTGGGGTCTGATAGCTGCTGTTGAGAACCCTTGTGCCTAAAATTTTTGTAAACCTTCCCTGTACACACACTCAAAATAGCCTTCACATGGCCAAGGACAAACCAAGGTGTATGATTTTTCAGGGGAACAAAGATCATCAGTTTTGTGAACTTGGGGTTTGAAGGAAGCTTAAGAGAAGTGCATCAGCTCAAAGATCCTTTTGAATGTAAGTGCTCCTAATTGAGTGCAAAGAATATTTTCCCATTTTATTTGGAATGGTTTCCTCTAGTAGCACGAATGTCTTTTTAATACCTATAGTGCATTACACTACTTGTTATGTTGTTGAATCGTTCTGGCTAGGAAGGCCACAGGCCCTTAAACATTCACATGTACTGGCTCACCCCAAATGCAATTAGAGATCATCATAAAGCAAAAACATCTCAGTCACTCTGTTGTCAGCCAAGGCCAGCGCTCAGGTGTGCCCAGTGCCTGTAGGCACAGTTCAGTGGGCTGCAGGACTGGATTTCTGCAGGCTCTCAGATTTGGTGCCTCTTGGATGATTCCCAACTTCTGGTGCCAAACTGTTATTTTTTTTAATCACTGGGATTTGTATCCCAGAGGCCAATTGAGGCAAATTATTATTTTTGAAGTAATCTCTCCTTCTTCCAATAGTTTGCTCTGAAGTTGCAGTCACAGAGGCAGCAGAGCCGCACTGGAGGTTTAGGAGGATGGACTGGACAGCAGCACGGTCAGCCCTGACCAGGGACACTGCCCTTGAACAGAGCAGGGGTGTTTTCTGATTGCTGACAACGCCGTAGTGAGACTGGGGGCCTTCTTCAAAGTGCTGCTGTTGAACAGACATTAAGCCAAGGTCCCACCAGCCCATTTCTGGTTGCAGTAGAAGCTCTAAGACTCAAGACTGGAGAAATGGCAAACACGGTCAGCCAGCTCGCAGCTCTACCCACCCGGTATCTCAGGCCTTGTGTTCAGGTACCTTGATCCTCAAGCTTCAGACAAGAACTGTTTGCATACTAGAGACCTTCCCTAGATAGAGATCAGTGAGGATTAGCTCTTCACAGCCAGCTGTCTTCTCCAGGTGACTCTTGCCCTTTTGGCCTGGGAGGCTGGAGCTACTGTTAGCCAGAGTCCACATGTTGGGTTGGCAGCACCTCTCAGCCCTGTTAATGGTATCAGGGCAAAACCAACGATCTCCTATATGCAAGTTTTGGGTGTAGACATCCTAACCCACTTCTAAAAGACACAGTCACGCCAGCCTGCTGCCAACTTCAGGAGTAAGAGAACTTAAAGATGAACTGCCAACGAGGGGAGGCACTTGTAGGTCTGATTTCTCTGGTAGTGGCTTTCGCAGACCTGCTTGCTGTAGAGCCGTCACTTCTTGCTCATTTTATTTTCTCCCATATAAACACTACCTGCTTGGCAAGCACAGCTGGACACATGGGTAACACATCTGTGGGTACTTGCAGTGCGGGAGAAACTTGTAGAAATTCGCAGACTACAGAGAGGAAGAAAAAATAGCAGCCAAGAGCTTAACTGATTTTAAACCATTTGTGCTATGCTGTAGGTCCCACTGAGTAGGAAACAAGGAATGCTACAGCAAGAAAACTTCATTGAAGGAGAAGTCCAAAGCAAGAATAGCTTTTGAGGCTCTGGAGCATGTATTGTGCTGCCCAAAAGATGGGCAGATCTGGGCACAGGATCTATAGCTTTCTCCTAATGGCATGTTACATCTTTTTACCTGGCTAGCCTGAGACTCAAAGAGCCACTCACAAGCTCCTTGTCAATCTGGCAGGACACCTTTGCATTCCTTTGTAAAGAAAGCTCCAGAGCTTATCATGTTTATATCTGCAAAGCATAAAGCATGGGGAAGTGGGCAGATAGAACTAGCATAGGTTTAAGTGCTGGCATTAAGAATGAGGTGAGATTGCAGTGGTTTGTGCAACTATTTATGCCAGGTTATACATAGCAGTGGGCTGGACCTCGGCTTCACAGCCAAAGCATAGAATCAGAGGCTACCACCACCCTTAACTCCAGCCATTTGCCTCTTTCCTAGCTTACCGTATGGTCTTGGCATCAGATCTGGAGCTTTCTTGCTGTGATGAGCAGAGAGAGGGTCTGACTGGCTCTCTTCCCCCATCCAAGTTACTACCACCTCCAAGGCAACTTTGGTTCTGGTTGTGCTAGTACTAAGATGGAGATTAAGCAAATGCATTGCAATGTCTGTTAGGCACAATTCTCCCAAAGACTTAGAAACTCAACTTAGCAACTGAAAAAGCAAAATAAAACCTAAAATCCTAAAATTGAGTAACCTGGAAAATCAGTGAGAAGAAAAGCTGGCTGGCCAGCCGCTTCTCCATCTAGGCAATGGAAAATTGCATAGCTTTTCATGAGACTACTTAAAGTCACAGGGTATTTTGCTCAAAAGTGCTTATTAGTACTCTTTCAGATCACAGGCTGACATGTATCTGAAGTACGAGTGCCCCGTGCTTAGTGTCTGTTCAAAGGAGAGAAGCACATCTGGACCATGTGTACTTGCTCCACGTACAAAATTTTTGCTCTCGTTTCTCCTTCCCTTTTCAGGGATCATATTTTCATTCAGGAAGTGCAGATACTGTAGCAAGGTCTGAATTTCAGAAACTCTTCATTTGACTCAGCAGAAGTTCTCTCTGTAGAGCAGCACATGTGTAAGAAGAGCTACTCATCCTGTGACAGGAAGCAGGAAAGGGGAGAGGCTGGCAAGAGTTATCGTGAGATTCTTCTTCCTTTTAGTTGGGAGGAGAAGTCCTTGGAAGAGGGATCTCGCTGTGGTAATTGGTTTTGGGAATTTACCTTCCACTTGTTCTGTTTGACATTTGAAAAGTGTGTTTGGGACATGTAAAATGTCTCTGTCCTCCAAGAATTCATTTGTTTCTGCTGCTCGCTCCACACCTGACCTGCAGGCTTCTCTTTCTGACCTCACCGCTTGCTTGAGAATGGTTACAGTCTTCAGGTGAGGAGCAAGCACCAGCAGAAATGGACTGTTCAGAATGAAAGGCTTTCATGTCCTGTCTGAAGATCCTTGTTTCTAATAGAAAATGCAAGAAGTAGGAAACAAAGGTAGAATTCTTCAAAATCAAAGGTTGTTTCTGTGGGAATATGGCAGCCAGATGGTTAGTGGAGAAGAACGTGGAGCCCATCTTTTTTTCCCCTGTGTCTTTTCTCCTCTTCATATCTCTAGTGGTCTGGCTTGCAAGATGGGCTTGGTTGGTGTCTTGGAACCGACTAGGTTTCAGACAGAAGTAAATTTTTTTTTTGTCGAAGTATTTTCTGCTCTACGAAAACTGGTGTGGTTGGTTTGATATGAACTAGTGCAATCTAGAAAATTTTCTCCGAAAGCCTACAATGAGTTTAAGCTTTGCCTAACTCAGATGTCTGTTAATTACCAGTTAAACCAATGTATCTTTGAGATAAGCATCCACATAAACCACCTGCACTGGTTTCACTGGATTGTACTTGCTGGGTGTTTTCAGCTGCTGATTGGAGGACGCTTTCAGAAGCAGCTCAGGGAATGAGGACCTTTAAGTGAATTTTGCAAATGATTTTTTGGCAATTACGCTCAAAGACCCAAGAATCGGTGAAAACAGAGCAGAGACAATTCTGAAACTACTGCTTGAGCTCTAAGTTGTAATGTCTGGGTATTATTATAGTATTCAGTGAGATGTCTCAGGTTGATTGGTTGTTTTCTTTTCTTTAACTACTTGCAATAACATGGAAGGTTTCGTGCGAGTAGGAATTGCTACATGTGCTTGCATAGGCAGATGAATCTGTGTGGCCTTACCCCATCTGAAGCACCATTTCCACATGCTGAATCCTGCAGTAGGTGGGACAGGATGTAGTGTTGCACAGGGATGGGATGAGCGAGACATTGTGCTACTCAGAGAATACTGAAATGTTCATTTCTAGAAAGCACCAAGTTACTGATAAATCAAAAGAAAGTTAAAGAGAGCCAAAAAGTTACTGAAAGAGCAGTAGTTCTGCTTTCTATTATCATATCTCTAATTGAATCTCTTTGGCTAAAGGAGGAGGAGAGAAGCTCCTGTGAGCATTCAGAAGGAGCACACACACAGGAGAAAACAAGTTCCCTATGGAATACTTAGGAAAAAAATGGATGACACTGAACAAAAAGACTCTAAAAAAAGATTTTGGTATAGCTTTCACTGGGGAGAAACCTGTTCTAAGAATAATCTGTCGTGGGAGTGTTTTCTGAGCCCTGTCATTTAAAACAAAGCTGTACAAATAACTGGAGCAGACTCTGTAAGGCACAACACACTGCTTTAGGCCTTGCCAAGAGGGACTGGATGTAGAGGTAGGACGTAATTTTCCTGGTGGTTGAGATCAGTCCTGCTCTACAGCTGATAGGTCCAGGATGGTCCATAGAGCATCATCCTCCGCATCCTCCCGTTGAACATCACCACCAAACCCTTCCCAGCACTTAATATATTTCTTAATCAGGTTTCCTAATGGAAGGAGCTAGTTGACTGGCAGGAGAGGCAGAGGATGTGACACCAGTTCTGAGAGCAAATGTCTTGTCAAACCTTGCACTGCCAAGGTGAAGGAAACTGGGGGTGGAGAAGAGTATGGAGTATTTTGCTGCTGCTGTTGTTGCTGTGCTTTTTCTGCGCTACGCCATGGTCTTGAGTCCTTGGGAGCCGTTGTGGATCCCCAGAACCATCGGATGGAACTCAAGGTCCTTGGTCAGATACTTTGGAAGATGTCGCCCTATAGCAATAAGAACTCCCCTTTTATGGTGCATGGGACATGGCCACGTGCCATGGGCAGTCATCTTCCCTGGGGCTTATGGGCATGTCACAGAACAAACCAGTAAATAATAAAATACAGGGAGGTATAACAAGCACAGCTCCAGTTTGAATGCCTCTTTAATACTGTGGGATAGTTTGCTTATGCTAGGCCAGAAATGGTAAACCAATGAGAGTGTATTGCCCTAAAATTTAATTTTATATATTGAATGTTTGGAGGCTTTCTGTTTTATTTGTTTGTTTGTTTGGCTGGTTAGCTGGGTTTTTACTATTTCTGTTAGAGTCCTTTGTTTTATAACTTGACAGAAGAGTTTTGCTCACATTAGACAACGGTGTATCCAGTAGACCCTCTAGGGTTTAATGATCTGTAGGCAGCTGAGTTTGAATTTTTAGAATAGCTTCTGAAATGAGTCACATAAATGGCTCGTTCGTGCACAACAGCAACCACTGACTGAAAGGATTTTCTTTCTTCCCATTACTCCAGCATCACTGACAGCGGTCAGCGTATCTTGGTGCCCGGGTGAGCAGCACAGCCTTAAGATAGGAATATTTTACATTGGAATCGACGAGTACAGGCATGTCAAACCCTTGCTTTTTACAACCAAAGTTCCTTAAAAAAGACACCTCCAGCCTCACTGGCCTTGAAAGCTTGTTTTCAGTCTTCTGGGGGTTCTTGTGGTGGTCTCTACAATGTGTGTGGATAGGATGGTACTTTTTTTTTCCAGGATGTAGGGGGCAGGGGAGAAGGGAGGGATTTTTTATTTTATTTTATTTTCCTTGCTATCTACGGAGAAAGACCTTTCTGCTCTAGGAAGGAGGCATGTGTTCTGGAAAGAGCAACAGTCTTAGGAGCTGTTTTCCAAAGTCCCTTTAACCTTTGAGGGACTTTAATTTATTTTTTAATTATTTAAAAGGAAAACCTATAATGGATAAACTGAAACATTGGTGACAGGTGACTAGCCAAGGCTGTAATTCCAGGAGGAACACACATCGTCCAGGCTGGGAGGATTCAGGTCCACGCTGTAGCTAGAAAGTGTCACACCAACAAATGAAACCATCAGGAAATCCTTCTTTGCAGCCAGTCTGAAAAGAGAAGCTGTTCCTCCTTTATATGTTCATTTTTTTGAAACCTCCGGTTGGGAGCTGTATTCTTGTTGTTTCATCAAGAAAACACTGTTCTCCTTTCCCTCCTCACCCTCCCCTCCCTCAGTAACTTTTGTGCATTTCCTTACTTTCTGTAGATGCAGATGTTCTAGGCAATACCACAGACGCACCTGCGTGTGTCTCTACCTGCGAGTGCAAGAATCTCATGTCATCTTAAAAAATACAAAAAAAATATACAAAAAAATATACAAAAAATATCTTTTTTAGGCCAGAGTTTTCTACAGGTATTAATGAATATTTTTCTTAATCCTTATAAGTTTTATGTGTTTAATATTTCTTAATACCGGTAGCATTAATTTATACTTTTGTAGCAACACGATATTTTTATAAACCGCCACCGCTGGCTTTGTCTTCATAACGGGGAAATGTGCGGGCAGCTGGCCCCGCACTGTACCATGTACTGTATTTAAAAGGTTATCTAATGTCACACTTGCTGTGTTAATAAACAAAACAAAACCTGTTTGAAGTCTCATGTATTGTTGGTGTGGATCGAATGACTCAATAGAGAGCAATATTGCACGGGGTTGAGTTGCTGATTTTCATTGTGATATATGAACGCTTGAGGCCAACTCAAGTTCTTCTGATTTTTTTTTCCTTTTAGGATTTTTTGTTTTGTTTTTGTTTTGTTTTTTACAGCTAAATAAATTCAGTGCTGTTTGAAACTTAGACTGACGTCAAATGAAAAGGATTATTAAAAAAAAAATCAAGGTGTTTAAATGTTGCTGTTTTTACAAGTCTGTTGCTGTCTGAATGGAAATGTTCCACAAGAGAGAAGGAATAATTCCACTTAGGTTCCAAACTAGCTGAGAGCTCCAGGCCAGAGTTCAGTTATTTGGAGGTATCTTAGAGACATGTTTCTGCAACATTCTTTTCAGAGTTGATGCCAAGGCAGAAGACAAACTGTAACTGTAAGAAAGCATCCGTTGCTTGAGGATTTTCATGTCAGTGTTGTATTTATGGTTTTACAATAAAACAACCTTTAGGAAAAAAAAAAGAAGTGTGTGGGGTTTTCTATTTTCCAAGTACACGTGTGGGACCTCACTCGCTCCTGAACATCTCAGTCTGAAGAGGCAAAATACCCATCGCTAAATCCCACAGAGCAGCAGGAGTCGCTTAGATGGACTTCATCAGTCATAAAACTTAGCGCTGGGCTTCTCCCTGCATCCCTTTGCCACTCAACTCTCCCTAGACCGGTTTCTAGAACATCTTCTGTCTCAAGCCTACCTGCCTGTTCAGAAATGTGCTTCTCTCCTACCACCAAGATCCTTGTGTAGCAGAAAGTGCTTTGAGAACCAAGGCGCTCTGTGCTCAGCTGGATGGGTGGGTGGTCGGCTTGTTGTAATGCAGTATCTGCGTTTACACTGCCAGGACAGGCTCAGGCCTGCTCAAATTTACGCTGCAAAAGCAATGTGGGCTGATACAGGGCAGAACAATCTTAGGTGACACGTGCCATGTTCCTGTCCAGCACAGTTGCAGATTCTCCCTCACGTCAGCAGGTTCATCTGCCAGCTTGCTTTTGCCCTGGGAGGAAAGAAGCAACCAGGCACTCGACAGGCGCTAGGTTGGCTCATTCCTCTTTCTGCAAGACAAGGTCTTTAATAGCTGTTGGTAATGCTAAAATATCACAGGGCACAGAAGTCTTTGCTTAGAGACTATGCACGTCTTGACCTGTGGCAACGTGTCTCACAAGATCGCAAAGACAAGAGTGAGGCTTGGCACTGTCAAGGGCTTTGTGTGGAAAATACCTCCTGGGAGCCATCAAGAAGACACGCCATGCCCATAAACACCATGGCGTTGCCAGAACTTCCATGTTGGGCACTGCACATGGAGTCCTGCTCATGCTGTTTGTCCAGAACGCCAAGATCCACCTCTAACTACTTGCTAGTTGTCCTGAGTGGAACATGCATATAGACCAGGGTTCAGAGCAGATGGAGTGCAAGCCTCTGCTGTCGAATCTGTGGTGCACTGTCCACCACCCTTCATGTATCCTTTTGTTTGACCTATTCTGATTTCCTTTGGGGATTTCTAGCAAGTCAGCAGCGAATTTGTAGGGTAGGGAAAAACAGAATCCAAAGACATCATACAAAAATAATTGTGGCAAAGGGGTAGAATTATCTTGGTTAGTCAAGTGTGAGGATGAGCCACACTAATAAAGCTATCAGAACATAGTATTAAGAACGGGTGCAATTTTGCAGTAGACTTGATGTAAATGAGTAATTTCAGTAAACAGTAAGATTGGATGCCCAAATGTTATAGGCAGGATTTGTTTAGAATTCCAAGTATGTATAATAGATAATAGATAACTAAAAGGTATGTAAGATGTTAACTCAGGATTCAGTTTCTACTGGAGATAACCTATAGTTTCCTTTAATTTCAGAGGGACTGATGAATGTAGTGAAGCTAATTTAATTCACCAGCTCTAATCTAGTCATCTACAATTTGTCTTCCCTGGATTTGTGTTCATCTTGGGATCTTCCAGGTGGGAGCACAGTGAGGAATGGAGACCCCAGCCCAATGTGTTGCACAAGGGATGGAGATCTGGGGGCTGTGCAGGTCAAGCCTCTGAACCTGTGTGAGTTTGTGCTGGCCTTGTGCCCAGCAAACATGCACGTGAAGGGGTAGGAGCCAAGCTGATAACACAGCTGACAGGACAGGGCTTGTCCCACCACCCAACCGTGTGATGGACAGGGCAGATCCTGAGATCATGGCCGCTTCAGACTGTCAGGCAGGTTTGCATTGGTGAAGCTGGTCTAAGATCAAGCTGAGATGTCAAGTCCCAGGTCAGGACCACATCTGGTGAGAATAACCAGCAACAGCCACAGTTTGTGACGGCTGGGCAGGGCTGTGCGGACAGGGCCAGCCCAAGGCTGGGAGGGCTATGGGGACGAGGATGAGTCAAGGACAGGACAGGCCCACACATCTGGGTTGGGATTGGTGGGACATGGCAGAGGTGGAGACTGGCACCGCATCCCAGGGACAGGAATTGATGGCTCTGGGATGGACTGCCTTGGGTCCTGGGCCCTGGGCAGGAGTGTGGGTGTCCCTGGTGAGGCTGAGCAGGGCTGCTCAGGCTGGTGCCTTTAGGACACAGTGGCTCAAGCTGTTGGTTAGGTAGTGCTCCTTGTCCGAGTTGCCCAATGGCTCCTGCTAGAGATTCCCTGTGACTCCTGAAGGACAGCAGAGGCTCTACAATCGTATCTTCTATGCAAGGAAACCTCCCAGGACACTTCTTCACGTGTGACCTTTATATCATCCCGTGCATAATGCATCCATGTACAGATCCTTCCTTAGGTTCATGCCACAAAGCAGTGACAAACAACAATCCACAAGCATGATATCAGTTTAGAAAAAGACTTTAATAGTGAAATACTAACAGTGCACAAGCCTGGCATGAAAGGCAAAGAATGGCTGTCAGGAGGCAGCTTGGCACACTGTTATCCAGGGTGCTAAGGTGGCACATTCCTCACTCCTGACTCCTGCTTTGTGGGCTAATGGTGAGCGAGGAAAGCAAAGCTTCAATAAAGTGCAAAATTTGAAAGACACAAGGGTCCTACCCTGTCAGCACCAGTAGCATCCATCCTATTTGGAAAGCTCATTAATTTGAACAGTTTACCCAGATTTGCAGCCTAGTCTTTGTATATGAACTTAATTTTTGATTGCAGCAACAGTAAGTGATGATACCAGTGATCTTGCTATTAGACTAAAATGTCTATAGCCAATTGGTAGTGCTAAATCCATCGTGTTTCAAAGCAGGATCTTATTCACATCCATGACCTGCAGAACTGTTCTCTGAGTGTTTTGTTTTATCATCAAGATATAGTCTCTTTACTTCCTGGCCAGGTGCAGCAGTTGCATGAGGAATCATTCACGCAGAGCTCAGGATGAGCTAGCAAGCCCATGGATATGGTAAGGGCAAGTGTTCCCTACATGGTCACAAGCTAAATCCCAGGCTGCCCTGACTGCTGCCAGAAGGAAGGAAGAAGGCAGATCTTACGGTCATAGTGACTGCTCTGTAGGCCTCAGCCACGGCTTCTGCAGAGCTGAACTCTGCACCAGTCAAGATGCTGGTGCAGAAGCAACAACCGGCCTTGCTGGGAAGGGAAACTTATGGTAAGAGAAGGCCATATGAAAGGCATTTCATACAATGTTTGAAGGGATGGCAGCAGTGAGAGACAAGGAAATGTTAGAGGGAGGTCTGTTCACCTTATGTTCACACATCACAGTGCAGATGTAAGAGCAAATGTGTTAACACCCTTTGATGATCTGAGCATGAAGGGGAGCTCCAGGGCTCAGACTCACGTCCCTGTGCCTGAATTCATTGCATCACTCAAGTCTGCACAACTCTGCTGTCCTCCAGCTCCAATGGGCAGGAGGCACCTGGTGGCTTTGGCCACCTTCAGCACAGGGGAGCACGGGCCTCACCAGTCCAGGTCCTCAGGCGCCGTGAACTTCAGGCTTCTCTCACTGTAGAACTGAGCATACCAACGCCTGTGCTTTTGGATCGTGCTGTCTTCTTTTACAAGAAGGGGCTTAGGGAGATACTGCTTGTTGTTCCAGATGGTTACATCGCGTTCAAACTGTAGGGAAGAAGGAGGGTCACATTAAGGTGAGGAAGGTGAACCAACCTGTGCACACTACCTGCACATGAGGCTTATTTTTATCATTTCTCCCGAATGACCATATAGAAATGTTTATATTATTTTTAACTGATAACGTTAAAGCTGGAAAGACATTTTGGAGGGGCTAGAGTTGCCAAATCTTGTGAAAATTAGTGACCAGTTTAATTCTTTGGGCTATCAAAACTGAAAGATCATACTGAGCACTAAAATTATCTATCCCACAGCACTTTGGCATATATCTGAGCCCAGATAGACAGCAGCTCTTCCTCCTCAGGGACTTCTATCTGCTATCTTCGAAGGCCCATCTTTGGCTGGTCTTCTTCAGAAACCTTACCTGTATGCACTCTGCTTTCAGGATGAACTTGGGGATTATGGCTGGCATGTTCTTCTGGTAGTAGATTTTATGGACAACATTCTGCAGGAGAGGCTCCAAGGGAGTCACAGTCTGCAGGATGATCCCTTGGCCCAGGAAAGCATGCTCAAAGATCAGAAAAACCAGTCCTGGCCCTACCTGCAGAATGACAGAACATCCTTAGGGAATATTCTCTAGTGGCCCAGACCTCTGGTACAGCAACTCCCACAAGCCGAGAGCTGTTTAAGATGGTAGGGAATGGGCTACAGAGAAGGACAGAGCATCTGCCTCAAAAAGCTCTTGCTTTGTTGAGATCACCATCAGCAACAAGAGCTGCTCCTAGAACCTTTTCATTGCGTTGGGTGAATATCTCTCTCCTGCCCAGTGCATCCTGTTTATGCAGCCATTGACTGTTCTAGCTAGAACTGGGATAGAGATCCAGGACAGGCAGCTTTCCTAGCTCAAAGCCTCCAGATCAAGGCATTAGCAGGAGGCTCTTGCCATCCTGCCTGAGCTTCAGAGGCAGGATTCAGTGTGGAACTCACTGGGGTTGCCCCACAAAACTGCTATGGATACCAAACTTCCCAGCAATACAATAGGAAACACAGGGAATATTTTTCCTTGCATCTTCACAAGTGTTCTGCAACTTCCAGTCTCCACAGGCCTGATATGTCAGAGCAGCAAGGAATTTTTTTATGAATATGAAACACAGTCATGGGTAATTAAAGGTTATCAGTAAAGATTAAATGCTAGTTGAGGTCAGGCACCCATGTCTATGGATCACTGACCCATGTGCTTTCCCTTGTACCTACAGAAGGTGCTTGATGGACCGTGTTACCTACCTGCCTGGCTGAAACAGTCAAATCCAGCAAGGAGAAGTGTTTCCCAAACACAGTGGCATGATGTTTAACCAGCAGCTGGGAACAGTGCTTGTTGGGCTCAGGCTCTGGCTGCCACTCAGCCTGAAGGGATAGAGAAATTAGTCCCAAGATCCAAGAAAACAAGAGGACAAACAAAGACAGTGTGACCTTTGCAATCACAAGTGAGGGTAGCACCAAAACAGTGGTAAAAGAAGAGGGTGGCTATGAAGATGACATAGCAACAAGCAGAGGGGAGAGTGTGGCTAAAAGTCTCACAGACAGGAGAAAGAGGCTTGTACTAAAAACTAGCAGATGCAACTGGAGCTAAGGCAGGACTCATGGAAAGCTTTAAAGCAGAAAGGGGACCTGGCTCGGGAGACTTGCATCTAATAGGCTAGTAGGGGTGTCATAATAATTCTTTTACCTTCCAGATATGCTTCATAAAATCCCACAGATTGGACCTTGTGTATCTCAAATCAGTTCCACTCAGAATAGCTGGTCCATGGAGAAAAGTCAGATGAGCTGCGTCAGCTGCATTCTCTGGGATTTCCTGACATTGGGGAACAATTTGTAGTTTTCTGATGGATATTGCCTACCTGCATCATCTGACATATTTAATAACAGCATTGCAGTAGCATCAGACAAAGTGTTACTGCAGTGAAGATCAGGGCACATAGCTTCAACCTCAGATATGAGATATAGCAAGAGGATAAGGCAGGTAAATGAGTGAAGAAAGGAGCTGCTTAGCACACATTGGTCTGGGACCAATTTTTAAATAGTGTATGAGAATAATTTAAAAATGTGTAACCCAGAAAATTCAGAGTTGATTGTGCTCAGAGAAATCTAGCCAGTTGCACCTGCAGAAGTAGGGTACTCAAATGAGTCATTATAGATTGGATTTTTAAACCAATTGGATCTTTTCAACCACCCCAGCCTGCCTCCATTATGTCACTTTAAGAATTTTTATCTGCTTTTATTACTCAGATATAGCAGTCTTCTACCTTGACAAGTAGCACAAAATGGTCCCAGAGTGGAAACCCTGCTGTGCGCAGCAGTTTGCACCAAAAAGCAGACCTGAAATAATTTTTACTATCCCATCAGTCTCTCCTGTTCTCCATTTCTCGCACTTCTTCTGCTCACTCCCGAAGTCGTATCTGCTATGTCTCTTCACATTCTTTATTTCTTTTTAATCTGTCTACTTCATAGTGGTTTAGTAAGTAGATAGCAAAAAACATTTCCACACTTCTTCATTTTCACAGACAGCCAATGGAAGCGGTAGGCATTTTGAAGAAGGGTAGCTCTACATGGCACATTTGACAGCATATAACAATGATTATGAATATTAACAGCAAAATAACCATGATCTTCCACTCCTATTATTCAATTGAAAAGAATTCTGACTGCAATTCTCTAAGAATCTTTTTTTTTTTTTGGTTGGTTGATTGAAAATATTTATAAGTTAAAGTAAATTAACCAATTCATTTAAATACACAGGACATCTGTTCTTTATTCAAAAAGTACAAGTTCTGTGTCTGGAGAACATATGGTGCATTCTCTGTGTATCACAGCGACATAATTCTAGCTCTAAACTCTGCTGTCAGTGCTGGGACTGGCTGGTGATGCTGGGCAAGAGCACTGGTTACCTGGTAGAGTTGTGCCTGAACTGGGCTATTCAAGACAGCACCAGACACAGACATGGCCCCGTGTCTACATGGTGCTTCCAACTCCTCTCTGCTTAACCTTGGAAGATGCTTTTAAGAAAGAAAAGGCAAGAGGTGCAAGTTACCCTAAATCATGAATCACCACTGAGCCCTCTGGCACCTTCCTTAGGACATGGTTTCTCAGTACCCAAGTCACCCATGGAGGGACCAGGCCCTGGCCAGCTCCCCTACCTGGATGTGGGCTTTGATGAAATGCTCTGTTTGCCCACGAAACACCCACTCCTTCGTGGCGATCTCGCGCTGCTCAGGGACAGCCCATGTCGGGCCAACCCCGTCGCAGTGGTACCAGATCAGCAGCATCCCATTCACTTCACAGGAGGGCCAGGTCCGAACCTTTGCAAAATCTGGCACTGAGGAAGAAATTAATCCATTGCTTGGTTAAAAGGTGTTTCCCAGGCTGACGTTGCTTAAACATCACCTTGTCCGGAACTGCAGCTAGGAGCTCATCTGCATGGGGGATGTTAATGTGACACAGGCTCTCTAGGGGAGTTTCAGTATACTGAGCCTCAGCATATGATCCTGAGACTTGTAGGAGGTCATTTGCTTGCATCAATTTTATTTCAATTTAGGATTTTGCATAAATCTTCTAGGGAATAAGCTGAAACTATGGCTATTTACTCTTCAGGCTACTTTTAGTGCTCTTAAAACCATTCAAATAAGTAAACTCATGATACATCAAAGAACCCTCCTCAAACTTTGGTAAGTTAAAAGTTAGAGTCTTAGTTACAGGTATATTTAAGTAAAAGCTGTCCTTAACTCCTGAGTTCAAGTCAGTCTCTGTTGTAATATCATCAGCTGCTGTATCTGCAGCTTTTCCAATTAAATGCATTTTCATATTTACATTTACTAGAATGACAGAACATTTAGCTTCTTACTGCAAGGAAATACTTAATTGCTTTTCTTCGGTTTGCAAGCAAGGGCAGAAAGACTTACACTTCCTTATTACTCAGAATTATAAAATGACTTGGGAGGTGAAATAACAGGAGAGCTTATGCTTCTTTTCCAATCTCTGAATGCCAGACAAGGCAGAAGGTGAGCATCGCTGCTCTTGCTAATGGAAGATCTGGTGATGATGGCAGGGTGGGGGGTCACCTCTTCCAAAGAAGGTTTCGTTTGCTGGCCAACATCTGGTGCCCTGTGGCTCTTCAGCCTGGCTGAAGGCTCCTGGCAGCCAGGAGCTGCCTCTGCTGCTCTTGGATTTTGGAGCCCAGGCCGGGTTCTGGAGCATGGGCAGCACTGTGCAGAGCAGGGGGTTGGCACCCAACCGGGCAGCGGAGCCACCCATCCCCGTGCTCCACCACAGCCCTCTCTCAAAGTGACCCAGGTGAACACAGACGGCTTTTTAATCTGTTTAAATCAACCTAACCCATCTGGGAGGCAGCAGCAGCAGGGCAGCTGTCTGCAGCTTTGCACACTTAATCACAGCAGATAACAATGCTTTAATAAAGCAGGTTCAGGTGGAACACTGCATTTTGGCAAGCAGTTGCCTATGACTGGAATATTCCTTGTCATTTCATAATGAAAAACTCTCTGCTTGATACTTGGAATCAAATTCCAGTGAATAGGGGTAGGAAAAAGTAAAATATTAAAAATTTGGATTTATTTTGGCAAAATAAAAAATAGAAATCATTGCTTGGTGAGATGTATAAATTGTTTATTTTGTAACATATAGAAAAAACGTTTCTTCAGCTTTGAGAGAAACGGTTTGTTTGACAGAAAGGCTGAGTTCTGCTACTAACTGATATTTTCATTGCTATCCCACTCAGGGATTGCTGAACTTATTTAAGAAAATATTTGAGACCCAAGCCAAAGCAAAATTCAAAGTGTTTTAAACTTGCTTGCTGATTCCAGTTGCATTAAAATTGGTGCTTTAAATTGATTATGGAAACAATTTAAAATGATTATGGAAAGCAGATAAATTGCTACATATGAACTTTATGTAAGATGTTCTCCCTGCACAATGCAGACTGCATTCAAGGGATAGGGGTATTTGAAGAGCTTGCCTAGATTCTAACAGACCTCTTCAAATCTGAAAAGGAGGGAAAATTGCCATTTAGACACTGTTTTCCCAAGTATTGACATGGTATGGGCTATTACTGCAGAGTACAAAAGAAATTCTGAAACCCAGTATTTCCTCAGAACCCATCACTCGGCTGCTTTTTGTTTTCACGGCTCAGGGTGAAATTTTCAGAGTTAAAAATGTTCTTTTGATGATACATTTCTTGCTAAATACACTAAATGCAGCACTACCACATTGGAAAGGCTAGTTATTTAAGCAGATTAAAGTCCCAGTTATCATCTAACATGTGAAAGCACTGATAATTACACGAGGACACAGAAAACTCGAGCAGAATTAGGGCAATGCATGACATCAGGGGACAGCATGGAGGGCAAGTTCCTTTAAAAACCCTGCATTTCCTTAGTAGAGTAGGTTTTTTTATGAGGATGAGGACACACCAGGCCATTAATGTAGATGTGGTTTGGGGAAGTTTCACCTTTTTCAGCATATGGGATGCTGGTGCATTTTCCGTCCTCTCCTCGAAACCGCCACCCATGAAATGGGCATTCGATGCAGTTGCCCATGACACGACCACCCATGGCAAGGTTAGCACCAAGGTGAGGGCAGTAAGCGTCCACCACGTAGGCCCGTCCATCCTGGGTGCGAAATGCAGCCAGCTGCTCTCCTGGAGGCAGAAACACGAGGTTACTGGGTCTTCTGTGAAGACAACATCCCCACCTGCAGCACTCGGGTAAGGCACATTTTTGCATGCTTTGCATGCATCTGCCTGTGCCAAGATATCCAGAAGCATCCTGGAATATGGATCCCAGGGAGAAACACACTGTTAAAAATTTACATTGGAGTTTTCTGGAGAAAAAGCAGCTGCAAGACAGAAATAGGATTCTTCCAGAGCCGTTATTCAGCCACGAGATGGCATCAGGCTGCTGCTGGAGACAGCCTGCAAGTGCCCATAGTATGGGAAAGAGATGGTGTGGGCTCGGGGGAAGCATTCCCAGACAGAATTCCTTGCCCGTGAATTGGAGGCAGGAGGCATTTGCTGCCTGAAAAGAGGGTCCCCGTTGGGATGTGGCAGACGCTGCAGCAAACACTTCGAATTTGGTGGCCATGGATTCATCGCCCTTGCTTCGAACACATCCCATTGCAGAGCCCCATCGTGCCATGGGCTCTTCATGCCAGATGTTTTGTAGCACACTGGCACTCACAGAGTTGGGTAGCTGCTCCCCGTGGAAGCTGCTGAGAGCAGAAACTCATCTGTGCTGAAGCCTTTTCCTTCCTCCGGGCAGCAGGCAGCACAATTCTGCCCACTCATCTCTAAAACCTCTTGGCCCTAATCCTGGTGTGCAAACTCTTGGAGCACATTTCACCTGGGCGTAATAAGTGTTGGACACATTTTTTTAAAAGATTTGCAAAGTTCCTCTGCTAAAGGAGGCTCCACAAAGAGCAGAGCACGGCCATGGGAAGCAATAGCTGCTTTCGAAGAGAAGCCCATTCCCCTACATACCCGAGAAGTGAGGCTTCAATGTCGTGGTCACATTTGGTGAGGGGCATCTGGAGGAGGAAGTATGGCCTTGCATATCTGGGGGAGCTTTCATAATGTCTGCTGACAGGGGCACGCTCTGACCAGTGCCAGGGTTTGTTTGGGAATGCAGGGGCAATCTGCATTGCAACTCAGCAGGAACTGCCACCCCTCTGAGAGAGGGAGCCAAGGACTATAAGCCAAAACACTGAGAGTTTTGTAGAAGTCAATGGATGTTTTCTAGTTAAGCAGAAGGAAGTAGTGCCCTGTGCAGGGGAGGAAAGGAGAGGGATGGAGCTGTCACAGCTGGGCTGGACTGGACGGCTCTGGCACTCAGACTGGCTTTTCGTCACAGCTGGATCTGTGTCCTTGTGCTCGCTGGAGCTTTGCCCTGCCAGAATTTGTCAGTGTTCAGTTCTGGGATGTCTCTCTCCATCCCCACCGCGGGGTAGCACAGTTAGCTGAACAAGAAACCTAGTCCCACTCTCAGTGGCCACATCCATATGACCAGATCTAAATGTTCTTCTGAGTTCTCCAGGTCAGTTGTGTTCTCCTTCC
Source organism: Tinamus guttatus (assembly GCF_000705375.1). The sequence goes on along the minus strand of NW_010585679.1, from coordinate 61,294 downwards.
ATACCAGTGCACAACTGGACAGGACACTGCGTCCCTCCCTTGGCCCTACAGCGTTTTACATGAAAAGAAACCCTGGTGCACAGGCAGGTGGAGTCATCTCAGTAAAGGTAGATTTCCTTGCCAGCCTATCTGTGCTTGTACCACTGCTACACCTGGCAGGGGAGCACTTTTCTGTGCTTGCCTCCCTTCTCCAGGGGTGTTAAAGCTGAGAAATTCATCCCATGCAGTTCCTGTCCTGCACCTTAGATTGTGAGCACCACCTTTTTGGTATCCCATTCTCACCAGACATCCCTTCTTCCTTCCCCCAGGAATTTACCATGACAGTTATTTAAAAAGTGAAAAAAAAAAGACAAATGTAGTGTAGTTATTTTAAACAAATAGAATTTAAATTAAAATTGCATTTTTACCACAAATTAGTTCAGCAAACTAGTCAAATATTAAATAGTTACCACTATATGGAGAAAAGCTTGACAAGAGAGGAATGCTCTTGAAAACACACTCAGGAAACACTATTCCTTAGTAGTGAAGGGTCGCCATGGAGCCAAAGGGATTTTTAACCCAGAAACAACCCTGCTGAGGTGTAAGGCACTTACACAAGCCCAAACCCATTGCAGGACTGCAGGACCCTGGACAAGCCCAGCATTCCTCCAGAAGCAGCCTGAGCCCCCACCATCAGCGGAGCAGGACAGTGAGGTGCCCAGGCAACAAGACGCTCTGCAGACCAGCAGGGAACCTGGGCACTGACGTCCCTGGTTGGAGGGAAAATCCCTGGGCAGGAAGCCCCTGGGGGAGCCCGGGTCAGGATGCCCAGGTGCCCTGTGTCCCTACACATATGGAGCAGGGATGCTCTGGTCCTCCAGCGGGGATCCCGGGCCCAGGTGCCTTGTAGGGGGGTGCCAAGCAGGGCTGCCCTGGTACCCGGCAAGGAGCTCGGGCAGAGATGCCCTGATATCCTGGCAAGGAGCGCGAGCGGCGACAGCACCAGTGCCCGGCAGACAGGCCGGGCTAGGACGTCCCAGCGAGCAGCCCGGTGCAAGTTGCCGTCGGTGCCGGCGCGGGGGATGCGGGGGCACTCACCGAGCAGCGCGATGCTGCG
>NW_010585679.1:27871-43630 GCF_000705375.1 Tinamus guttatus | reverse complement strand
GGTGCATGAGTCATCTGAGCTCCCACTGCAGTCAGAGGGAGAGAATCAGGCCCTTCTCTGGAGCCACTAGCCTGAGCTCTTTTGGATATCTGCCTCAGGAGGAGCTGGGCTGGATCTGGAAGTGTCTGGGCCTCTCCACTGCCTACAAAGAGGGACTGAACAACACAGTCGGGTGGAGACCACATTTGTTCTTCACACTGTTTGTCCCTGCAAGCTATTTCCTCATCCTGTAGATTAATATTGGGTTTATAGGACAATATTTCTTCTGCTCTTCTCATAATTAGGAATGTTTGTATCATTCACACTGAATTGCTCTTCGATGACTCTTGTTAAATCTCTCCTGACTTGTTTCCACATTAAATTAAACAACCACAGTCTTCTCAGTCTCCTGTAATTTGGAAATATTTTTGCTGCTGTCTCAGAGCCTCTGTTGTTTCTATGTTTTAGGAAAAAGTGGCAGAGCCAACCAGATATCCCTGGTAAGGGCAGAGTGTTAAGAGATGTAGCCAGGACAGGAGTTAAGTATTATTTTCTATATGCTCAATAGTTTGCTTTGACTTTATCACGGTGCTGTATGTGAGGAAAAGGTATTAGCTGATGTCTCCATTCCTGCATGTAGTTCCATGACAAATGAAACACATTTTTTTTCCTTCTATTATGAACTACTGTGGTCTAGTCAGAACATTTGTAATCAGTGCTAGATCAGTCCTTGGATAGTTAGTTCTGGACTAGCCCATTTTGATCCAGCGGAACATCTCAGCCCATAAAAAGAAAAAGATTGTGTTGTTCATCTTTCTGTCCTTTCCTGTTTAGACCTCTGCCTCCTTCCAGAAATTACTCATTCTTTTTTCAGCATCCATGCTGAGCCTAAGCACTTTAATTTTCTAATATTTGACTCTAGGGCCTTCTGGAAAATCTGCATTTTTTTGAAACCTTTGTGTCAGCTACAACTTTTGGTTCAATTGCTCCCCAAAGAGTACTGTGCTTAATTACGCTGGAATTGCTATTGCTCAATCATCCAACCATAATGATGTCTTTAACCAAATCAGATAGGTTAGCTGGGGCATGAGTCCAGAGCTGTGTCTCTTCCTGTGTGCTGCTGTGGAACATGCTGACCTAGAAAAAGCCAAACAGCATGTTGCAAAACTGATTTCTGAACTTATCTCATGACAAAAGACTAGCATATATCTATATATACCTGCAACTGATCTTTTTTGTTCTCTGGAATTGTTTTTCTTTTTCATGTCCATAGCCATGAAACTGCATGCTCAATTACATTTTCAAATAATCAGAAAAAAAAAGGCTGTATTTGCACTGAATGTTTCTGACAGTTTATTCCTGGATGAGCTTTTCTTCACCATGCATTTATTTGCTACAAAGCAAAAAAATCCTCTCTCCTATGTACTGGATTAACCACAGAAAAGTAGGAAATCATAGCAAGTATCTACTTCTCAGTCAAAGGCAAGTGTGGATATCAGACACCAGCTAAAGATTGGCCATTAAGAGGGCTGCCAAAAAATGCTGCTCTATCTCTTTGGCTTAGTGACCCCAACGCTGTCTATGTGAACTTGCCTCTTGAAATGTACGCTGGCAGCTGACCCACACTAGTCTATGTTTAGCTCTTGTTCTTCCTTGCAGAGCATCCACCTGTCCTTTTTGCGCACAGTCCCACCATACTCTCACCAGGCCAATGTCTGGTTTGAGATGATGAGAGTCTTCAACTGGAATCACGTCATTCTGATAGTCAGTGACGACCATGAAGGTCGTGCTGCACAAAAGAAGCTGGAGACCCTCTTGGAGGAGAAAGAGTCCAAGGTGAGTCCCTAAATACTGTCTTGTAACTTTGTTTAAGCAACAACAACAAAACTAGAAGTCTCGGGCTGTTGTATGTATGTAGATTTCTGTATGTAAAACACCTTTTCTTTCCATTGTAACATGGCTAACATGCTTAAAGCATCAACAGTGTCTGACTAGTACCTGACAGAACTTTGTACTTTATTCATTTCACTTGCTTTGCCATGGTCAAAATCTCCTACATGTAAATCAACTACCAAATGAAGGGAAGGATAACCTGGAGCTCTGCAAATACCTCGCCCAAGATTCCCACCTAAGGAGAGGACCAGTCGCTCAGCTTAGGGAAGCACCTGCCCCACTTGCAGCCAGCCAGGGGCGAGTCCAGATCCAGCAATGCCAAAGCAATCCAGAAAAAAACAGCTTCCGAATTGGCTAACTGGAGCTCACCTTAGAGGCTAAGGAGGGCCAAGAGCAGCTGGCAAATTGATGCACAAAGGTATAATGCACCCTCTCTATAAAGCTGTCAGCTATGAGGCTGTAGGTTGATGCCCCAGTTCCCATCTCCATTGAAACCCATGCTGAACGCTGCTTTCCTGACGCCCCATGCTGTTATGAGAGTGCGGTTATGGCTCGCGAGAGCAGCTTTATCGAGGAGGTGCACTGCACCTGCACTCAGGACCACTCACAGGGACACAGGAGAGGTCTCTGAACCTACTGGAAGTTGAGCAGGAGAGCCTTAGACCTGCTACCTTTGAGCATAGGACCAAGAAAGTGTCCAAGCAAATTGCGGAAAGACAAGACAAGAAGCCATTTGGCCACAAAGTTTCAAAGACAAGTACTTAACTGGAAAGCAAGGAATCACCTCTTTCCCCAAGGGGTGAAAGGACTGTCCCAGCACACCTCTTGTCCACACTGGATCCCAGGCAACACTAGGTGTCCTTCAGGTGAGTAGTGTCTGAACCCATCTCTCATTTCTCCAGCAATTTCAGTGCAGGTCACTCATGCCTGGCTGCTACCTCTTAGGTCATAGACAGGGACCCCAACATGTTTTCGTCCAGCCCTACCAGTTGTCATTTGCTAGGTCAGTTGTTGAAAAGATGTGGCTGTAGACTTCTTGTGCTTCAGCCCGGGTATGGCTGAGAGACCAGCCTGTCACTGCTCTTCTTCATCTCTTGTCAAGCCACTGAAGAAACCTTTGGCATAGGGGAGTGGGCTGATATAAAGAATTCTGACCAACAGGCTTTTAGTTTTTGGCACTGAACTTTGAGAATTTTCACCCTCACTGCTATCTGGGACATTGTGAGACAGTGGTGCACAGCCCACCATCATGGGATCCTCCCAGCCCTCCAATGTGGAAATGGCAGCTTCTTGTTGAGCCACTGCAGCCTGACATTTCTCTCCTTACTCCGGGAGAGCTGTGGAAGTGTGGTTTTTGCTGCCAGCCTTTCATCCCTCTTATTACATCTTTTGATTTCCACATTCTGTATATTTTGCAGCTGCCACACATCCCCTTTTACTGCAATGCCTGATCCCAAGCATCCCTTCTCTACACTTCCACTCACTGCAATGTCTGATCCCAAGCACATGGTATATTTGTTTTTCAATCTGCCCATCATATATAAAAGATATAGAGATCTGGGGTCTGAAAGAAGGGAAGAGAGGATCTGTCCTCAGACCTGCCTTGTATTCACACTGAATCTATGACATGTCTTGACATATCCTGACAGTCAATCAGTCACTTCAGATTTCCTGACTGTCCTCTAGATTGGGATCTGTGCTCCCTGATGACAGGTCACTTCATCTTCTCTTTGGGGTCTGCCATATGATCTTGTTTCTCTTTCCTTTGAGTTTATTCTGGTCGAATTGGCTGATCTGGCTGATCTGGAAGGTGGAATTCACCAGGTCTTCCCTCCTATTTCTCAGTCTGTTCTGCTAATTGCTCTTTTAATCATTGGTGTCCTGACCCTCTTCATGTCATGAAGCTGTAACCTGGTATCACCCTCAGTCCCTTCAAGAACAACCTGGACCCTGATGAGAGAGCAGGCTAGAGAGTTGCTCTTGCCCTGTTCAAGGCTTGGATCATGGCCCCTCAGGACACTGGGTTTCTGTTATGAGTCAGAAGATCACCTGGCCACCTAAGCCCTTGGACTCTGCTTATCTGCTAGCTTCCTCCTAGAGTCCATGCAGGCTCTGGGTGGTCCTCAGCCATCACTGTACGGATCTATACCTTAAACATGTGCTCAGAGCCCAACACTCAGACCAGGATGGCCTGTTCAGTCAGATCCTACATGCTAGCCATGTTTTAAGCCTATCTACAGTAACTAACAATCTGGGGTTGCTGCTTCATCCCTGGTTGTGCGTTATAGTGCTGGGCAGGCCCATGATTGCACAAACACTCCTTGGATTCATTAGGAAGTGCTGTGAAAAGAGGAGTTTGTTGGAAGTCGGAAGTGGCTGGTCCCTGGCTTGCTGGTTCCCTTCCTCTGGATCAGTGGTGTTTGTGCAAGCTATGATTTTTAAGTGAATGCTAGAGAATATTATGGAAAGTGAATTTTGAATTGAATCTGTTGTTGTCTATGCCAAGCATGAGCTAAGAAGTATTAGCTCACTAAGTAGCAGGACAGTGCTATGGGATCCCATATCCCCTGCCCAGTGGGAAGACAGGAAACATTACTGGCCTAATTCTGTCAATAGGGATGGGGACAGAGAAAGACAGAGACATCTGATCAGGTCCCACCAAGTCCAGCTATGTTGGATCCAAAACACCTAATTTGAATAATTTTGCTAACCAGCTTGGTTTGAGGTGCCAGCACATACAGAGCACATGAAGTCATTGTGGCTGCAGATTACAAGGTGGATGACAGTTTCCTACAACATTTCTGGTGCCTGAGAAAGAATGGCCAATATCTCTTCATTAGAGAAGAATATTCACACACTCCTGCTGCTGTGATGCTGCTCTCCTCCATTGTGGTACTTTTCCATGTCTCACTGTGATCTGAGGAGACTCTAAGAAGCAGTCACAGAAATTCCCACCATGGACATCACCTGAAGTGAAGGCAGACCTGGGCTTGCAGTAAATTTTGCCTCCTCAGATTCTTTTCCCTGTAAAGATCCAACTTTTTAGAGCAATAAAAAGGCTGCCAGACTCTGTACAAGGAGCAATGGGTAAAGAGGGAAGAGCAAGTATGACATGGCTGCACTGAGCCCTTCAAACAAAGGCACAGGCATGAGACCTGGCAAAATGCCTTGCTGAAGACTGACCCGAGTGCACAGGAGGAGGGGAGCTATTCAGTTTGGAGATCAAGATGCAGAGATAAAACCACTCACCTAATGAAGAACCTAGGAAAAGTGGAAACCTTATGTGTTGGGGGTGCAAAGCCTCAGATTTCTGTCTGGGGACAGTTGCCATTATTGTAAAATGCTGCAAAATGGGGATGGGAACCATGTCATATCTACCCTACACACAATTGAGGGGCATCCAGCTGGGGTGATAAGGGGACTAAAGGAAGAACTCGGACTGTGTCCCATCAAAGATTGACAAAAGTCCATTTTGAACCTCTGTGCACAGTTGGGGGGATCTTACTGGCACGATGATGCTGGCTGCTCCCAGAATGATCCACTGTGCCCCGTGCACGTTACTGCAGGCTCAAGGTTTCAGAAAGCAGAAGCTGTCATCCTTCAGCATGCTGCCTAGTGGAGAGGAAACCTCCAAAAGCAGGTTTCATGACTCCCACTCCTTTGGGACTGAACACTGAGGCTGAGCAGCAGCAGAGAGTGGACAAGGCATCTCTCTGCCCTGGTCCATTATCTGCAGGATCAGTCCATGCTGTGCCACCTGCCCATAGGCTGGGTGTGATGCTCCAACCGGTAGCATGGAGACCATGGAGCAGTGAACCCACAGCAATGTGCAGGGTCAGGGCATGGGCACCATGGTGTCCAAAAACGGTACCTTCCAAGGCCACCTGTGTGCTGCAGAGCCACAAGGTGTTCCGTAAGCTATCCTTCAGCCCTCCCCAAGCACCAGGTAAAAGCTGTCACCTCATGATCTCTGTTGCTTCATATTGCCAACATGTGAGGCAACATAGGATGTAGCAAGCTTTTCCTTTCTCTTTTGGATGGCAGCACAGGTCCAAAATGCTCCTTCCTCCTTGAGAGAGATGAGATGCTCAGCTGAGACACTTCATTTGCTGTGCGCTCCCATAGAGTGAACAGTTCTGTAATGATAAGAGTAGCAACAGTAATACTAATACTCTTAATGGTAACAGTTTGCATTTATCCAGAACTTGCTGTACACAGCATTTCGTCCTTTACTTCCACAGTAATTCCATGGAATACCCACCATTTAGGCCCTTGGGGATGCTTAGATTGCTTCTGACTTTAAGATTTAAATTTCTTGCTGAAGAATTCCCCAGCCCCGCAAGGGATGTACAACTGCATCGCAACAGCTGTGACACTCAGGCTTGCTCTAACTGATACAGCTTTGCACCATGACGCTCCCGTGAGAGCTGAGGCACTCTCTCCTGATAGTGGTTTTTGCGAGCTCCAGCGTTATAAAGACCCTTTAGCAAACAGTGGAGGAGGAGGTGGATGTTGGATTGCTTTACTACACGTCATTTTCAACTGTTTATAATATTCTTCTGTGTCTACATATTTTCTCTGTGCACATTATTCATCAGAGTAAAAAAAGGAACTATGAAAACCTCGACCAACTTTCCTATGACAACAAGCGAGGACCCAAGGTATATATGCATGGAAATGCACGCCGCCCACCAACCTAACTAGCAAATCAAAAATAGCCACAGCCACCAGAAAAATAAAAAAAAAAAGAAAAAAGAGAAAGAGAAAAAAAAAGAAAAGAAAAGAGAGCAAAAAAAGATCCATGACTATTTCTTGGTAGCACGTTTTTATGTTGAGATAGTTTGGTTTGGACTTGAGAATGGAAACTTAGCCAGCTGACCCTGGAAGGATTTCTTTTTGAAACATGCATGTGAACCAGTAATTAACTTGCAAGTTTTTTTTTGTTTTTTTTTTTGAAAAGTTGAACCAACCCCCTTTCCTCCCCAAAGGAAACGGTTCCTTGGTGTAAGTTGCTCACTTTTACTCCCAAAGGTTAACCCTGTGCAATATGGTTTTTTTCATTTCCCATGTTTTTGAAAAACAACACTTGTTTGAGTTTTCAATTGCATTTCAAAGCCTTTTTCTCTTTCCTGTACAATGCACGCCTCTTTTTGGGTCTTGATTGACTTCAGTTTGCATGCACAGTGCAAAAAAATTAAAAAAAGAAACCAAAAAAAAAAACAAGAAAGGCAGAATCTTAAAAGAGAAAGGAAGGAAGGAAAGAGAGCAAAGAAAGAAAAGAAAAGGAAAAAAAAAGAAAAAAAATAGCTATAACCAACCTTATTTATCAGACTTGTGCAGTTTAATGAATTTTCTTGACCCTTTTCTAGATAGCATGGCTCTCACAAGCAGTCCTTAGACTACTGCACTAACCAGCTTTGCTCACACTAATCACAGGCTGAGAAGGTTCTTCAGTTTGACCCTGGAACGAAAAATGTCACATCCCTGCTGCTTGAAGCTAAGGAGTTGGAGGCTCGAGTCATCATCCTTTCTGCCAGGTAAGGGAGCCATTCCTTGCCTGCCTTGGTCTGATTTCCTCATTTTCCCCTTTGGAATGCTGCCCAGCACAGGAGTCAGTGCAGATTTGGGGCACGTCTTCCCATCGAGGAACATGGGAGAAAATCTACCTAGAGCCCATGTCCCAGGCAGGGAATTGTGGTGTGAGTCCTGCTGGTTAAGGAACTTGAAACTGTGGGCATGACAGAGGTCAATTGTTCTGCAAAGTGCTACCACTTGTGTTTGCAGCATGCACTAGTGACATACCCTGAGGCCCGGTGAAGGAGGGGAGGTCTTATTGCCCCCATGCCTGTAGATGGTGAGTCATAGGGAATGGGCCAAAGCTGCCAATTCTGGATGTGGTGGGATTAGACAAAGACTAATGTTTCTGTTGGGTCAAAGAATGAGCTGTTGCCCATGAGGAAAGGCTATCAGAGTCTGAGGAGGACATCCCTGGGGATCTGATGTCCAGGGCTCTGCTGCCTCCCTAGGGTCTCACACTAAGGGGAAGAGGCCAGTTCTCACCTGGAGCCACCTTGCTGTTCCCTTCTTCTCTTTGCAGTGAGGACGATGCGGCCACGGTGTACAGATCAGCAGCGATGCTCAATATGACGGGCTCCGGCTACGTGTGGCTGGTGGGGGAACGGGAGATATCAGGCAATGCGCTGCGTTACGCCCCAGATGGTAGGTACCTGCGGGGGACATCAGCCCTGCTGTCGGCTGGGACCGGGCTCGGAGCTTGGACTGAGAGGTGCCTGTGGCACAGCTGGCCATCATTTGCTCCTTGCAGTAGAGCTTGATCTCCATGCTGGCAGGGCAGGCAGGACCCTGCATGAGGTTGAGGGGAAGGCCCAGATGTGGTCCCATCTCCTCGGATGCCTTTAACCCTCTCTGGATGCAAGGGTGGCTGAAAGAGGATGGGAGATGATTTCCTGCAACTGTGTCCCTTGAAGCTCACTTGGGCTGGAAAACACAATGCTGTGGTGGACCTGGGCAAGTGGATAGACCCACATGAACAGCAGGCTTTTCTCTCTGCTCCCATGGGGTAGCAGGAGCATCTGGCAGTCCTTGTCAAGCTACTATGCCCAAACTCCAATTAATCAGGGCTTTGCAGGCTGTCCAGCACCTCAAGAAATGGCTAGAGTGCTGCTAGGTGGCTTGGGTGTCAACGGTCTGTGCTGCAGTCCCCAGGCTCTCTCCACCTCTGACAGGTAGGAGAGTGTTAACCTTGATTCTGCTGCAACTGCTTGACCAATCTATTCCTACCTGAGGCCCAGACAACTCTCCAGCTGTGCCTGTGCAGGAGTCCTAAGTCCCATCACCACACGTTTTCTTGCCCATGAGTGCTGCCAGGCCCTGGCCCCACGGGGATAACTCCTGAAAAGCCAGTGGGCCCAGTGAGGTTGACCTCTCTCTCTTCCTTTTGCTTGTGGCAGGCGTGATTGGTTTGCAGCTTATCAACGGGAAAAATGAGTCAGCCCACATCAGTGATGCTGTTGCTGTGGTGGCCCAGGCTGTGCACGACTTGTTTGAGAAGGAGAATATCACAGACCCACCACGTGGTTGTGTGGGCAACACCAACATCTGGAAGACAGGACCCCTTTTCAAGAGGTATTTGAGGGAAGAGTGGGCTCTGCACTCTCAAGGGAAGAGTCCTGGTCAGGCTGGGGGAGGAGAGGGGCAAGCCAGAAAAGATGAGAGCATCTGAAAACAAACAAACAAACAAACAAACAAACAAACAAGTGAAGTAAAGCAGCACAATAGCTTTGTCAGGGAAATTTGCCACTAAAGTTTTGGCCCACATGGTACAGGACTGTTAACAATACAGATGTCCTGGCTATGTCTTGTCTAGAAAATGATCCAGGACGTGGGCTCAGGCACTGGCCTGCAGTTGTCCAATCATCTTGTTTCCTGGCACCAATTCTGTCCATGCCAACCCATGCTATCCCAGGCAATGCCTGGGGGCAGGGAGTGCTCTGAGTCAGAGATTGTTCCCCAAGGAAGAGACCTGGGTGCCATGAAGGGATGCTCTCCTTAAGTCTGGATCTTAATTCTCTGAGCAGGAGAGGGGAATCAAGGTGTTGAGGAGATTTCTGTCCAGTCAGATCTCAGTGCTGCTGACCGGTCTTGATAAATGTTTCAAGGCATTTGTTTGCAGACTGTGGCTTCTATTCTGAATTCACGGGTCAGTGTGCTGCAAGAAATACTTTTAGGGGGATGAGGTTTCCATGCCTGGGGCAGGTTGTTCTGTGCTGTAACAAATCCTGGTGCCCCAGCTTTTGGAGTCTCAGCGGACTGGGATGTATGTGATGTAGGATGAGAGCAAGTGCTCATTGGATTTCTCTATCATGGGCACTGTGTTCAGCAGATGTTCCATGGTACATGTCTTGCCAAGAACCAGACCTTTGTACTGTGGGGAGTAACATCCTGTGTCATTACCAATGCTGGAGCAACAGTGGCCATTTTTGCCAGCTAGGTCTTGGTAAAGTGACAATACCCTCTGTAGTATGACTCCTAGTGCTGGAGGGCTGTTCTCTGCAGGATCCAACCAGCACCAGGGTGCTGGTGTCAGCAGTGGGACCCTGTGCTGGGGGTTGCTCTCTGCAGGCTTGATCAAGGTGTTGTCCAGGATTCTCTTTTTATAGATCCAGGCCCTGTTGAGAAGAGGACATGCAAAGCCTGAGGTTTTTATTTCAGAAAGAGTTCCTATGCTCCTCTGTAGTGACACAATCATGAGCTTTTCAATGTTAATCTCTCATGAGCAGCACAAGAGAGAAGGCATTTACTTTTATTGTCTCTTCTTAGCTCTCCAACAGTCACAGCAGGTCTTCTAGCTTGACCCTGTATTTCTCTCTATAGGGTGTTGATGTCCTCCAAGTATTCAGAGGGTGTCACTGGACGGGTGGAATTCAATGAAGATGGGGACAGGAAGTTTGCCAATTACAGCATCATGAACCTGCAGAACCGGAAACTTGTTCAAGTCGGGATTTACAATGGCAGCCATGTACGTACAAGCCTAGACTGGATGGGTAGGAGGGACATGTGTACAAGAACATGTGTCTGTGGCCTGATGTCTCTCTCCTTCCTCTGGGAACATTCATAGGTCTTGACCAATGACCGGAAGATCATCTGGCCAGGGGGGGAAACGGAGAAACCTCAAGGCTATCAGATGTCAACAAAATTGAAGGTAATGGCAAATGGCAGCAGGAGGTGGCATCAATTCTCAGCTTTCGGCATGCAAGACCGTTACTTGATCTGCTTTCTGTTTCCGCTGGTGCCTCTGCATGAAGCAGCAGCATGTGCAACCTGGGGCACATCTCAGAGAGGGCAGAGCAGAACAACTTTAGAAAAGGTACTGGAGAGTGCTCAAAGTCAGGGAACAAATTCCATCTGGAGGCAAAACTAGGGTGTGATCATCTGGTTTGGAAAAGGAGACATCTGGAAAGAGATATGAGATAGGAGAACTGAGAAGAGATGGATGGCGACGGTGTTCACCATGCTGTGTGTTTGGGAGTGAGAGGAGCTCTGGCACATTTACAGTGAATACAAGGATGGGCTCCTTGAGCCAATGCGTTGTTCAAGTCTTGAGCTTGTTATTGCTGACAGTGCAGAGTCCAGAAGGAAATAGAATTAAATGAACTTGTGGAGGGTAGGCAGGCTGGTGGCTGCAATGTTGGCCTCAGGAAATCTCTGAACAGCTGACAGCCAGAAGCTAGAGATTACAACAGGGAGAAAATTTCTCCACTTTTACACTGTTCCTTATGCCCTTCTTCTAAGCGTTCATCAGCATCCACTTTAAAGACTGGATGCTGGGACAGCTAGTCCTACCTGTATGATGGCTCATGTATCCTTCTACCCAGCTGAGCTGAATTTTATGTTCCTGTTGACTGTGAGCCCTTGTTCCTGCAGAAGAGGTATAGAGGCACTGGAATGCCACTTTACTGAGAGAGGCAAATGCATGACTGAAAAACCTGCATTCACTTGGAATGATGTGACACAGTGGCTAGAGCACAGGCCAAGGTTGTAATTGTGGCTTTGCTCTCACTCTTTGGTATGCCTGTGAGGGAAAAGGCTAAGAAAGACTTTGAGGCCAGAAGTGGAAGTGTCACTTGAGGGAAGATGCAAGTACGGTTGTTCGTCTTGGGTGCAAGGCAAGCAAATGCCAAAGCCGGGGCTTGCTGCTAGGCTAAGCAATCTCATGGGCTGAGATGTTGATGATGGCCTGCTTGCACAGAGAGAGCTCCTGGAGAGTTTTTGTTGGTTCACTGAGACCAACCACATGCTCCATCCTAGCTCCCCAGGGAGGAGATAGCTCTGGAGGGGGATGGGAACACGTGCATGTTTGTGCTTCCCCCACAGATTGTGACCATCCATCAAGAGCCCTTTGTGTATGTGAAGCCCACACAATCAGATGGGACATGCAGGGAGGAATTCACCATCAATGGAGACCCTGTGAAAAAGGTCTTTTGCACTGGGCCCAACGAGACCATCCCAGGTAATTGGATCTAACTCTGCCAGTGCACCCAGTTGGTGAAGAACCTCATCCTGGGAAGGGGCCCATGGAGGGGGTCTCAGCCACATGGGAGCCTGTCATGTTGAGTAGCAGGAAGTAGCATGTTCAGTCCCTAATGCCCCGTGCCAGCACAGCCCTGCAGTGATCCTGTGCACTAGCTGCGCAGGAGGATTGCAGCATGCCAGGGGTTTTCTAGGGATTTTTTTTTGTTCCAGGGTTTATCCTCCTGCTTCTTCTTTGAGGGCTCCAGGGCTGTTTTAGGGGATTGTAAATCATGTTTCCACATCTTGTTTGTTGCGTTTCCACGCATATTCCTTTTGTCTTGCTTTCCAACAAAAGTACTAAACAAGAACCCAAGGCACATTAAAGCTAGTGATATCCTGTATCAAATCATTTAATTATGCAAGGTGTGTTTCAGGCTTTGCAGTGAGTACTTACTGGGGTGTGCGAGTCATTTAGCAATGCCAGGCTTGTCCAAATCCAGTTAAAGTGGATCCTTTCAGCTTGTCGTGCTTTCCTATGTATGGGTCCTGGTAGCCTAAGTTGTGTCCTGGACTGTGCTTAGCCACAGACGTTCACTTCAGCATTCCTCCAGCTCAACCCTACTTGCACCACGCTCCACCCCGAAGGTGGGCAGGTGGCACGATGTGTCAATCCATGTTATTGTGTCCTGCCATGCAAACGAATCCCCCTTTGCCTCTAGTTCTCCTTTCTCATACAACGGTCCTTCCCCTGCACACTTGTGTTATGGAGGCAATGGGACAGGGTGATAAAGGCAGACGACCCTGCATGAATAAGGTGTTTACATCTCCTCTGAAATCGGAACCAGGCAGGCAGCTGCTTTCATGGTGACAGCTGCGTAGCCTGGAGCCCCCAGCAAAGAGCTGTCTCCACTTGACCATGCTGCTTTCTCCTGCCTGCAGGCCGCCCCACTGTGGCACTGTGCTGCTACGGCTTCTGCATTGACCTCCTCATCCGGCTGGCAGGGGTGATGAATTTCACCTATGAGGTTCACCTGGTGGCTGATGGTAAATTTGGTACCCAAGAGCGGGTGAGTTTGGGCAGCCTGCAGTATCTCTTTGCCTATATCATACGTTGAAATATCCTTGGGCTGTTCCCCGGAGCAGCGCGGGGAGGCTGGGAGTGGGGGCAGAGGGTGAGCCTCACCCCCATCCCTGCGTACAGCACGTGCATGAGGGGTCCTGCTTGGCCAGGGGATGGGCGTCAGGGGAGGCAGGCTCACCTTCTGCTTGCTTTCTGGCAGGTTAACAACAGCAATAAGAAGGAGTGGAACGGGATGATGGGGGAGCTTCTGAGCGGCCAGGCAGATATGATTGTGGCTCCTCTCACCATCAACAATGAACGGGCACAGTACATTGAGTTTTCCAAGCCCTTCAAGTACCAGGGCCTCACTATCCTTGTGAAGAAGGTATGGGCTGGGTCAGGGTGTTCAGTAGGACCAGGGAGGTCTTGTTTGCTCCTTAGTTTCTGGTTGCGTGTCCTATGTTTGCCCTCCTGTGGCAACTTTATCCATGTCCCTTACCCCCTAGAAGATGCCACCCACTGCAGCACCACTTCAGCCTAGCCTTTGATGCAGGATGTCAGCCTTTGGGTTACTCTCTCTTCTGTGATGCCCTTCCCCAGCAGTGATACAAGCAGAGAGCAACAAGCTCTGTGCAACAGTGCAACCACCATCTCCTCTTCATCCTCAATGACAGGCAGAATAATGCTGCATGATGGGCAAGGCCTGACAGCTCCAGATACCTACAAGGCTCCTCTCCACCTTGCATGTTGTACCACAGTACTTCTCCTACTCTGTGCTGTGGAGGCAAATCCTACACAAGCATGATCTTAGGATGCTTTCCAAAGGATCCATAGCTCAGGTTTCCAACTAGTACTTTCTCAAAAAGGCAGAACTTTTTTTCTGTCCCACTCTTGTCTTTATGCTGTCTGCTCTGGGCATGAGGAGAATGGGCTCTATATGGCCTTCATACATATGGTGTATGCATAGGTGGAGCCACATGTATGGCCTCTTTCCCCAGACTTAATGTTGAGGCAGTGTAGGTGTGTGTCTGCAGTCTGCACACAGACAGGCAGAGGTCGTGTCCTTCTTGTAGCTGTGTTTGTCAGTCTGGTTTTAATGTTGGTGTGTGAGCTTGACAGGTGCCAGCACTATGTGTCTCTCTTCTGTGCGCTAGGAAATCCCCCGCAGCACCCTGGACTCGTTCATGCAGCCGTTCCAAAGCACCCTTTGGCTGCTGGTGGGGCTGTCTGTGCATGTGGTGGCAGTGATGTTATACCTCTTGGATCGCTTCAGGTGAGCATGCTTTGGGTCACTGAAGGGCTAAAGGGGACCGGGGAGCAGTCCTGCCCAGGCACAGCCCTGCAGACCTTTGCAGGGAGATCCCATGGGAGCCAGACCTTGCTCTCTCCACACCATAGCTCTACACAGTCATGCTGAAGTTTTGGGCCTCTCTGGGTGATGCTGAGAGATCAGACAGCATTTGAAACTTGGATATGGGGGAACATGTCTGCCAGACCAGATGCCATGATGACGGCCTAACTACTCTCACAGGAGGTCCAGCGGCCCCTGATCTCTGACATTAGTCCCTTATTTGGCCCCGAGGCAGCTATTCCAAGGAGCAGGGTGCCTGTTTCCTCCTCCCTTGCCCCCAGCCCTGTGTCTCTCATAATTCGCAGTGAACTTTTCATGTTTCAGTGGGAGAGGTCCTAGCTGGCCAAGATGAGAAGCTGTTTGTGACCTGCAGAAAAGCAAGACAAGATTGGTACCAGCCCAAAGCAGTCAGGATTGCAGATCAGCAGAAGGGAGATGTCTGGCAGTGGTACATGAGGGCTATAGATCCAGCCCAGAAGCCAGAGAGCAAAGAGCTGTTTGGGGCAAAATCATGGTCCGTAGATACGGGTGCAGTGAAGCTGCTCCATGATGCTTAAGGCAGAGGGGAGAGCCCTGGGGGGATGCCCAGGGTAAGCGATGTCAAACCTATGGGTTGTGTTTCCTAGCCCATTTGGCCGGTTCAAAGTGAACAGTGAGGAGGAAGAGGAGGATGCCCTGACTCTTTCATCTGCCATGTGGTTCTCCTGGGGAGTTCTGCTGAACTCTGGGATTGGAGAAGGTGAGTTGCTGCACCGGGTGGTTCCGCTCTAACCTGCAGCCCAGGACCCAGGGCTGAGAGGGACATACCGGGTTTGGGAGGTTGGGTCTGTGTCTTCCTTGAGCAGGTTTGCCTTGTGACAGGGCTAATGCTACTGCAATGGGACACAGGGCAAAAGGTAGCAAGCCAGAGAGGGCCAAGCCAGCCCTTGTGCAGGGAGCCTAGAGGTGTAAATACTCACTCCGGACTGCCCAAAGGGCTCACAGCAATCCTGGAGGGTCTCTCTGGCCCTGGTTCCCCAGCTCATTCCCTAGCTGCTAGGAATGAACCTCAGGTCCAGGTTTCTCCTGAGGTGAGGTGAGCTTTGTCATTGAAGCAATGCGAGTGCCAGGGATCCCTGGGAGGACCATTCAGTGAACTGATAAGAGCCTTCCACTCTCTGGAGTGGGCTGGTGAGCGGCAGCATGCTTGACACCACTCCACCACCTTTACCACCAGCTGCATTTTTCTTAGCTGATTGCAAGAGATGTGGGATGATGTTGGTCTCTGCATACAGCCTGGGCATTGCCTCACACTTGGGACATATAGGGCAGAGTCAACTCTGGCTGCTGGATTTGGGCAGTGCAGGAACTCCTCACATGCAGGACTACAGAGTATGTAAGGGATACACGTAGGGATCATGTATCAGACTTGGATGGGGTAGATGTGACTTTGGTGGCTGTCAAA
>NW_010585679.1:0-27841 GCF_000705375.1 Tinamus guttatus | reverse complement strand
CCAGGTGCTCCCCGGAGTTTTTCTGCCCGTATTCTTGGCATGGTGTGGGCTGGCTTCGCTATGATCATTGTGGCTTCATACACTGCCAACCTGGCTGCCTTCTTGGTGTTAGACCGGCCTGAGGAGAGAATTACAGGCATTAATGATCCCAGGGTAATGACTACATGCTTCTTCTCCCTTTTCCTGTTTGTCACTGGGCAGAGATGTGGGAGATGGATCCAGAGCGCATCTCTTGGCTCCTGTAGTACCAAGAGCCCTGCTTTAAACAGGCTAGCCCCAGGAATCCCAAAACAACCCAGATATTTTCTCTTGGATTTCCTCTCCAGAGGCATCACACACAGTCCCAGTCCCATCCCATAAGTCTTCCAAGTGCCCACAGCGATCCAGGACAAAGCTCCTAGTCCTGACCCATTTCTGCAGGGCTGTGGTCTTTCATCCCATGTGAAGCCATTGCTCCTGCCTGAGGAAAAAGCAGAAGCAGGAGCCAGGACAGAGGGGAGTCAGGCTATGGGAAGTGCACAGGCTGGTGGGCAGCACCATGGGACCACAGAGGGAGACAGGAGTGCTGGGGAGCACCCGAACTGTGCGCAGGTGCCAGGGACCAAGACCTGAGCACTTGTGCCTGGCTCTGTCACTGGCTGGTCTGAGCCCCTTCACTGAGTGCAACAGAAAGACAGACAAAAGGAGAGAGGAATCAACAGATAAAAACCTCATCCAGAAATAGCACGCATCCAGCCAAGCTCCCTGCCAGTTCCTGGAGTGCCTGCAATAACCAACGAGGAAACGATTCATTATAGATGAGTTATAACTAATGAAACGGTCCCTGCGGTGCAGTCAATACTCTCAGCAGATGCCAGCATGCCTCAGACCCATTTCCTACTCTTGCAAGGACACAGCCACGGCCTATCAACCCAGACCTGCAAGAGACCATTCTATAGCACTGCCAGCCCCACAGTATCCAGCAGAGTATGGCATACTCGGCCGTTTGCACTGTCAGCCCTCAGACATCCACTGCTATTATGCATCCTCAGCCTTACGGCAGCACTGTCCCATAGCACCCTCTACCTCTCAATATACCTACCAACCCAGGGTATCTTCAGCCCCATGACACCCAATACCCCACAGCAACTTCCATCCCATTGAGGAGATCAGGACCTTCTCTGTGAAACAGGTCCCTGAACAGACGGATGCTTAGGAAACATAGTTTTGGGGTAAGTCAGTTTGGTTGATGGAGGACAGAAGAAATGGCAGCTTAGCTGCCCCCCTGCTGCTTCCTCATGCAGCCCGTAGCAAATGTTGAGGTCTGCCTGGCTGCTCTGCTATGCCTCTACACCACGAGGTACACAGATGATGGCATGCCCTGCCCTTACCTTTCAGCTGCGCAACCCTTCCGATAAGTTCATCTATGCTACAGTGAAGCAGAGCTCGGTGGACATCTACTTCCGACGGCAGGTGGAGCTGAGCACCATGTATCGGCACATGGAGAAGCACAACTATGAGAGCGCGGCTGAAGCCATCCAGGCCGTGAGGGACAAGTGAGTGGGACCAACACCTGGCCTGGCCCTGGAGGTGTGGGACCAGGGAGGGTGCCAGGGGGAACAAGAAGGACTGATGCCAGCCAGGGGAGGCTGCAGCTGAAGTATGGCTGCACTGGGCCTGTCCACCCACTGCTGGAAGGGACGTGTCCATTTGGTGTGGGAGGAGCAGGGATGCAGGTATTTGTGCCTGTGGGTGGGCTGTGCACGTGCCCATTAGTGGGTTGGGACATGGAAGGAGCATCTGACCTCAGAGCCACAACAAAAGTTGAGGAAAGAGCTATAGGGCCTAGCTGGGATTCCAGACAGGGCACTTAAGGAGGATTCAAGGCAGCCTTGACCGTGTCACAGCAGCTGGAGCTACTGTGTGCCACATCTCTGGATGGAGAGTCAGTGGCTGAAAGGGGAAAGGCATACTTAGAGCCATAACCCTGGCAGAGAACGGCACTTATGGCCTCTGCAGTGGCATCTGTGTGGGAATGAAGGGCTGCAAAACCTCCTTAATCCCCTTCTACTCCTCCTGCAAAATCGTGGCTACCCTTTGGGCAGGAGCCACAGCAGAGATCCCAGTGGGAGGAAAGGGATGTTAATAACTAAGGTTTAAATTAGAAATGCTTACTGCTCTCACACAGGTTGCAGACCAACTGGGTTGCCCAACCTAACCTGTCTGTCCTCTCTTGGCATCCAGCAAGCTCCATGCCTTCATCTGGGACTCAGCAGTGCTCGAGTTTGAAGCCTCCCAGAAGTGTGATCTGGTGACGACGGGGGAGCTTTTCTTCCGCTCTGGCTTTGGGATTGGGATGCGCAAAGACAGTCCATGGAAGCAGAACGTCTCCTTGGCCATCCTCAAGTCCGTACATGGCTCTCAGCATAGGGCCTGCTCCCTAAATGCTGCATGTGTTAGCACGCAAGTAGGCTTGTGCCAGGCACTACCATTCCACCCTCCAAATCCCCTGCAGGGACTGGGGCTCCCTGACTCTGGGTGGTTTGAAGGGAATGTGCCTGACTGAGTGGGATGGACACCATAAGCCTCAGCTCTGGCTTGGAGGTATCTGGCAGCTGGTGAGAGGGCCCGAGCACGGCAGCAAGGCACTGGGGCTAGGGACAGGAGCTCTGCATGGCCATGGGAATGTAGGCAAGGCTGGTAGAGAAATCCTGGGAGCATCCAGGATCAGATCCTTGTGAGCAAGGTGCAGGTTGCAGCAGCAGGCAGAGGTGATGTGATTTCCCTGATTCTCCTTGCAGGTTCAGCTTGTCCAATAGAATTGTGCTGTCTTGGCTTAATCTTTCAGGAGCTATTCTTTCAATGCTGAGTATTCCTGATAGGCAGAGACTTTTTCCAGTATGGACCTGCAGCAATAAGCTCCACAAGCTAATGAGATATCACGGAGAAAGGGGATCTATTGTGTTAGTTTGAAAATTATGTACTCACTGTAGACAGGGAAATGATATGCAGTAAAATGTGGTCATGAAGCAAAGCCAGTCAGGAACTAGAAAGTGGAGGGAGAGATTCAAGATTAATTTTACTGAAAGGCAGAAAGCCAGCATTCAGGAGGCACCAAGGTCCTGCCCACAATACCGAGTTGAAGTGTCTGAAATCAGTGGACATAACGGAGGAAACCCATGCAGGACCCAGATTAACCCAGGTAGCCTTGGGATCCCATCGGCTGGCCGTGTCAAGGGGCTGGGTGGCAGCAAAGTGAGAAGACTGGAGGATCATTAAGAGGGAGCCCTTGGCTTCCTTCTGGGAGAGGACAGGGAAGCCCAGGGCTACAGACTACCAAGAAAGACAGTGAGTCATGGGGATATACAAGGAACATGAGGGGGAAAAGATCAGGGGGAATGTATGGTGGGACTTTGGGATACGTTGCTGTTCAGGCAGAAAGAGGTGCCATCCATTTGCTTATACACTGGTATGACTGGTCAGATGAGACGTGCTTTGGGCTGTGCTGATTTCTTTCCACAACACGCCAGGGAGTGCAGAGGTTTTGCTCCCACCACTTATTTGTGCTCCTCCCACTTAATCTGCCATACCATCAAAATCTGCTGGAGCAGGGGATGGGCTGTGAAGGAGCCTGTGTGAAGCTAGAAAGAGGGCCTAGGGTATTCACCAGCGGCAGAAGATAAATGGGGAAGGAGACAATAGACCATGCATGCTACTGAAGACTCAAAGAAAGCAGCTTGAAGCATCTCTCCCTCATGTTCTTTTCCTGTCAAAAGGGTACATAAAACAGGAGAAGAAATGCCAAATTATTCCAGCTGATTCAGAAAGGGATGGAGATTTCTCTGGCTAATAGGGCATGTGGCTGGGGTCACCAGGGACATGGGGAGTCCCCACCTTTGTATGCAGCAAGGGACTGATATGGTTCCTTGTTCCTGTAGGAACTTTGCCCCTTCTCCACACTCAGATCTTCGTTTAGAGTCCACAAACGGAATCTGGCAATAAGGTGTATTGTAATTTCTTGGGTCTTCCAGCATCAAAATACCTTGCCCAGAACAGCTGTTCCCCATTAACTGCATTGCTCCACTTGGAAATTCATCTTACAAATGGCTTTTTTTGGTAATTGGTGGTCAGTTCTCCAGCTCTCAGAACACTGGGCAGTAGCACCAGGCAGCCACGAACACCTACTGCACTGTGCACATGGCTCATCGACACACTGGCATTTTCACACAGTATGAATATACGTGCTAGACATGCAGAAGGGCCCACTGCGGACAGTCCACACACTCTCTACACAGATGCCATACATGCATATGTATGTGCACACATATGGCCCTAGCCAAGCATGCACACACATTCACGTTTGCAGGCTGCAAACAAATGCAGAGCCCTAGTATGGAGGGCATGAATGCACAAAGGGCATGAAAGCCAGTCCCTGTGCCCCATTCACCTGCATACGGACTCCAGTGACTACTCTGTCCTGTCTCCTTGTGCTTTCAGGTCCCATGAGAATGGCTTCATGGAGGATTTGGACAAGACTTGGGTGAGGTATCAGGAGTGTGATTCCCGTAGCAATGCCCCAGCAACACTCACCTTTGAAAATATGGCAGGTTTGTTCTGCAAACCTCTTTCTTCCCCTTCGCTGGGTAGCCTGCTTTCATTCAAGACATTCTCCTCTCCCGAGCTCTCCTCTCAAGCCAAAGCTCTGCTTCTTCTGGGTTTGTGCTTTCCTAGTACAGGAAGGCTGCTGTGTTGGGCTCCTATTCCACCTTTCCTGGAATGGCTCTAAGAAGCCTCCCCGACCTTCCCTGGGGTGGCTTTCGCATCCGTGGGTATGGCCTGCTTTGAACATTGCTCCCCTCCCTCTGCTCTGGCCAAACTGCGGCTGTCACAGTGAAATCAGAGCTGTCACCAAGGCAGAGAGAAGGGAGCAGCACCTCCTGGGGAAGCGAAAATGGATGAGGAGGTGAGCAAGAACATGAGCAAGGAGAGAGTGGGTGGCAAGCGGTAACCACTCAGCCTTTAGAAGACCATCCGAGGTTCTTCCAGGGCAGGGAGCAGAGGGCAGTAAGATGATCATTTATTCTTTTTTATTTGTTTGTTTTGTTTTGTTTTGTTTTTTTCCCCTTGGTCCCTGTTTGTGAGGGGGACTCCCTGTGTGGAGACTGTGAGGGCCTCCAGATGGGTTTTTCCTTTGCAGCAGTTCAGCGCTGTCAGTCCTTTGCCCAGCCCACATATGAACATAGGATTAGACTTGTTCAGCAGTACCCAGTCCTCAGGGTCAGGGCAGAAGTGCCAAGAGGGAGAGAAGTTTGTCTCCCCAGTACATTCAGTGCTGCCCACCGTCCCATCCCATGGCTCCCTAAACATCACCCCTGTGGATTCCTAGATGGCCAAGCCAGCACTGCACACTATCCTTCCTGATAGACAGGACTTGGGTTTTTGGCACAACCCAATAGTCTGGGGGTAGGGGGTCTGTTCTGGTGCTGACTACAGTACCCAGTGCCCCAGAGCTCCAAGCCTGCCCCTGAGCATTGCTGCTGCACAGCTGGTGCTGGTGGCTGTGCATGACCAAGAGGACCTTGCAAAGACACCCGGCCTACAGTCACCTTGCTGTCCATCACCCCGGCAGCTGCAACGTCTGCCCTGCTGTGTGGGGTTACCCTCCCCAGCCCCTGATGGGCCTTGGGGGATGGCGGGAGGTCAGGGGGACCCTGGGTTGGATGATGCTCCTCTTGCTCACTGTGTGATACAGGAGAAATGAAGTGTCATGGTGTGGTTTCCATTGCCCTCTGTAACTTTCCTGCTTATTTCAGGTGTGTTTATGCTGGTGGCTGGAGGTATTGTTGCCGGGATATTTTTAATATTCATAGAAATAGCTTACAAAAGGCATAAGGACGCGCGGAGGAAGCAGATGCAGCTGGCGTTTGCGGCCGTTAATGTGTGGAGGAAAAACCTGCAGGTAGGACAAATCGTTTTTAGAGCAAATCTCCAACAGGTGCGTTTTCCATTCCTTCACCAAATCAGTGAATGCAGAGCTACGGATTAGTATGGGGCCCTATGTCCCCCACCCCACACTCCAGTAACTCTGGCCAGATGTTACTGAGCCACTAGCAAGCTGTAGAAGCCCTGCCTTGCCCCTGGGAGTGCCCTTGGCCAATTCCATCTTTCTTGGGAGATGAGTTGTGCACAGCTCTGCCTGGGACAGACACCTGACCCAAAGGCCCAATTTGTCCTCAGCTGTGGTCATGAGGGGAACTTGGATCCTTGCACTGCTGGGGGCAGTGTTGTTGGAGCCACATCTCTCTCCAGCTGAGCAAGCAGTGCCAGTGCTGCTCCTTTGCAGGTACTCTGCATGGAGGTACTACTTGCCAGCAGAGGATGGGAGGGTTGATCTACTACCACTGAGCATCCCTTCCCCTGTGGTTCTCATGCTGCTTAGGTGGAGAAATGCTCAAGTGATGGTTTCCAAAAAGGACCAAAGCCTCCCCTTCCCTCCCTACTCTTTAGGGGTGCAGTAGCTGCCTTCACACCCCGGACAGATTCCCAAAAGAGGAGGAGTGTGCTCTTGTCGTTCGAGGACAAGAACGTCTCCCAGGATGGGAGGCAGCAATGCCAGTGCTTGTCAGCACCAGGACTCTGAGGGACGGGTGCTTCCCTGGGACCATTGCCCTCTCCAGCATTTCCCATCGCTGAAATGTCTCCTTTCATGGAGGCAAGGGAAGCCCCGGAGGGTGGTGTTGCCTGGCAGTGGCACTGAACCCTGGTAACATATTTGAGCCAGGCCCAACCACAAGCCTCACTCTTCCCTTATCCTGTTGCTCTTAGGATGAACCCTGGTTTCACACTGGGCCCCAGTTTAGCGCACCAAGAGGCTCTCTCTGAAGCATTGGAGCTCATTTTCTTCCTTGGGGAAGCAAACCATCGTTCAGAGAGCAGCAGATCCTTTAGATGACTAAAGGAGACGGCCATTCGCAGAATGAGCGAATGAAAGAGAGAGCACAATTGGGAACCCCTAAAATGGTGTCACCTGAACGAGCAAAACGAGATGGCCCTGGGGAGCAGCACTGGCTGGGGAGGAAAGAAGGGCTGCTTGGGTGGAAGTGACCTTCCTGAGAGCAGTAAGGGCAAGCACAAAGCCAGGCTGCTACATCCTGATAGCTCGTTGGGTTCAGTTCACTGTACAATATTGGGGAAAAAAAAAAAAACATGTTTTTTTTTTTTTCCTTTGCTTCCAAAAAGCAGCAGCACAGATGGGATTAAGGCTGCTGGGACAGAGCACACTAGTCACACTGCCATTTTTCACTTGCCAACCTTCTAGAAAATACTGCACTGGGTCATTGGGCAGAGTCTGGGACTGTGAGCAAAGCATGCTGCCCTGTGGGGATAAACAGCCTCATGGTAAAGAGCCGTTTGACAATGTAAGACTTTTCCACAGGAGGAAACGTCAGAGCACTAGTATCTGGTACATTGCTAGAAGGTAGGCAAGTGGAAAGATTTATTTGTTAAAACAAACAAACAAAAATAATGGTTTTTGGGATCACAGTTTTGCCATGGCTATTTCCTGAGATGCCATGGAAGAAAAAGACATTTCATTCCATTCATCTTGCTTTCCTTTCCGTTTGTGCATGTCCGCAAAAGAGAGAACTGAGAAGGAGGAGCAAATGTATCCCCGAGCATGCTCTACGCACCAGCGGGATACATTTTGGTTACCCCCGTGCGGTAGCAGAGCCAGACCTGGTCACTCCGTCCCCCGTCGGCAAGGTCACACTCATTGGCACGAAAGCAATTGGGGAGGATTCGTTCTCAGCGCCCGCCGCAGAGTGCGGCCGGTCCCCTCGGCTCGCTGCCCCTGCACCATGGCGGCTGGTGCTCCCAGCCTGCGCTAACCAGGTCCGACTCGCTCACACCAATGGCTACATTTTTCAGTTCTGTTTCTCTTTCAGTTCATTCCAACCCTCCGATGACATCGTAGCGCTAACGCTTTGCTTCCTCCCTTTCTTTTCCTTTTTTTACTTTTCTTTTTCTTCCAGTTTCATAATCTTTTTTTTTTTAACGATTTTACTTTGGAAAAAAAAAAGTTCGGCTTTGCACAAATGCGTCATTTAAATTTTTGAATACATTTTTTACAGAATATTCATACAATGACTTCTCTTTCAATGCAGTCCTTTCTCTCTCTTGTGGCACTAGGATTCAGCCTCAGAAAAGGCCCTGAACAATTTTTTTAGTGGTAGGTGCAGCACCTCAGCTCTCGGTCTAGCCAGCCTAGCTGCAGAAGTGAAGGACAGGCCGCTAGTCAGAGCATCCCCACGTGCTCCTGAGGAAGCCGGATCAGATGTGCAGGTCTGCAAGCAGACACCAAGGAGAACAGGGCTGTTCCCCAAGGGCTTTCCAGTGCTCCAGATGCGAGGCTGGGCTCAGAGCTGTGGCCGTGCAGCGGCCGTGCTGTCACTGCACGCCACAGAGCCCCTTGGAGGACTGGGAGTGACAGAACATCTCCAATAGCTTACTCACCTAAATGAAGGACATGACATGGGGCAGTATTCAAGTAGATTTAGAGTTTCCAACAACACACTAGAGATCTAATCACTTATACATATTCATTTTAGGATAGAAAAAGTGGTAGAGCAGAACCTGACCCTAAAAAGAAAGCCACTTTTAGGTCCATCACCTCCACCCTGGCCTCCAGCTTCAAGAGACGTAGGTCCTCCAAGGATACGGTAAGAGGAAGAAGAACAATTCTGCCCTCTCTCTTTCTCTCTCTTTCTCTCTTCTGCCATCCCATTGACTGCCACACACCCATCCCCAAGCTGCCAGTGTACATGCATAGCTCATGTTCGTCACCAGTCAGTCAGTCAGTGAGTCAGTCATCCCGTGTTCCTGAGAGGATGCTGGGATCCTGGAGGGCAGGCAGGAGGTGCTTTGGAGTCCTGTGATGAGTTGGGAGATGCAACCGAGTTTTTGTTTTTTGTTTTCTTTTCTTTTCTTTTTGCCTGGATGATTTTTGATGTTCCTCTCTGTGCTTTGCTCACCTTACCGGTGCTAACCTTTTGAATCCAATGACATTTTTTTTTCTGTTCCTGAGTGTTCCTGTAATGTTTGTCATTGTATGCCTAAAATGATCACCTTGATTTAATTTGGACACTGTGTCACCTCACTGAGAGCCATGCGTGTCACATTCTCTACATGTGATTTTTGTTTGTGATTATTAGCATTTGGGACATAGTCCTCAGCACACAAGTGACAGCTGTCTCTGGTTATTGTCAGCAGTATTTCAGCTCTAGAAGAGAGACACAAATGCTTAAAAGAAGAGGTTTTTAAAGACCCAACCTGGCTCAAACTGTGCACTTTTCACCTTGGAGTAAAACTGCTCTCATGTAACCAGAGAAAATTTACAAGTTGTTTCCTCTAAAGCCAGCTGTTTCCAAAATGTGCGAACGTGTCTGCTCTTGCTAGAGCTTGAGACACACTTCAGCATCAGGTTGGGCTGTTGGTCTGTCAGACTAAGCCAGTGTCCCTCTGCATGTCGCCGTCTGTTGTATGACACTCTGCACTGTGGCTACTCTGTTGTCTTGTGTAGAAGCGGGAGGTGCGTTTTGCTGTCAGACCTCCCAGTTAACGGGTTGCCAAAATCGCCTCCCTGGGCGACTGGCGGGTTTCTGCCCAGGGCTGCTCAGAGCAGGCTCCCTGCCAGGCTGTGAGAAGCGTGCTGCATGGCGGGGCCGGGGGGTCGGAGGCGGCGCTGGCGCGAGGACGCGCGGCCGCCGGCGGCAGGGTGGCTCATCGCCGGCCGCAGGCATGGGGGCACCTCGGTGAGCAGCATGCGACGCTCCAGGGGCTCTCTAGGCCATGGCTCTGTACATGCAATGGAGGCAGCTCCGTTTTGGACCAGTGCAGGCTCAATGCCACGAGGCTCCCCTGGGACACCATCCTGGGGGCCTAGGCCAGCTGAGCCCTCAGCTGGGCTGGGCTGCCACAAGCTCACACAAAGTGCTCCTCTCATCTGTCCCCTCAGGGCCAGCACACACGGGAGGGTGGCCCCACACTTGCCAGCCATGCTCCATTGCCAGTGGGGAAGATGGACATCCCTGTTATCACTCGTGCTCTGCTAATGCTGCACCTTGGGCTGGGCATGTCCCCACGCCTTGTGTCCCACCTCTCCCCACTGAGGGACCAAAACCCAAGAAGACTGAGGGTTGTGTCTTGATGGGCTGAGCCCTGCCTGGGAGAAAGGAGGAAGAGGAATGGGGTGGGTGATGCAGAGAGAAGTTGGAAAGTGAAGAGAGAGAGAAGGAGGGAAAGACAGGATGGAGAAAGAAACGGGAGAAAACAAAAGAAAGAGCTGGTGGGGCCCCTCAGTGTAACTAGGCCAGATCCTGCATTTTGTGGAGCTTTTCTTGATTCACTCCCAGATTTAGAAAACCATTGGATCCAGGCCTGGGAGAGCAGGAGCATCAAGGCAAAGTGGGAGAGACCACTGCACACTGCAGGCACAGGAGCCAGTGCCAGGACTGGGCGAGAAGGGCCTGGTGGAGCCCATGTATGGGAGTGCCCTTTCCAAAGGGCTGGGTTCGAGGGGGTTTGGACACTGCACTCACCCCTGTTAACAGGGGTACACCGCCTAGTCTGCCACAGGAACTGCTGCCTGGGGCAGCTGGCATGTGGCACCCTCAATTCCTTCTTCATTGCAGCCTTGCAGAATTAAGAAGCATCCAGAGGCAGATCCTTCTCCATGGTATGGCTGCCCATGTTCCCACACCACAGCGCTCTCTGCCTCAGGGCAGGGGCATCCCCAGTGCCCTGAGCTGACTAGGTCTAAAGGTCTTCTGCCCCAAAGGCTCCACAGGCATGAGGCAGAGCTGTACTCTTCCCTTGTTTTTCTGGTTGGGACCAGCGCTCACCATCTGTGGGGCAATGGGCCACAGGGAAGGTAGCACAACCAGCCTTGCTTGTGCTTCGGGCTGTGGCCATGGTCTTCTTGGCATACTGTTTGCAGGCAAGGCATGGAGGGAGCAACCCCTCTACAGGTAACAGTGCCCCACTCCTTGGGTGCTTGTTTTAGTTGTCCATTGGCTGTAGGGGAAACATGGCTGGTATTCTAATACACACATCTCCTAAAGGGATCAGGTTGGTTGGGCCAAGAACTGGCCAGTAGTGTCAAGATCAGGCCAGAGCCTTGTGGTGGAGTGAGCTTTGCTGTGAGCTTGGGATGGCCTGCTGGTTGCTCTGAGGATAAGCAATCAGTGGGAGGGTGTTTGCCCCCATTTAATGTCCCAGCCTGTCATTTGGTGCCCTCAGCTTTGATGCAGCAGCCCTGGCCCAGAGATCTCAATGCCCTCCTGCTGTGGAAGGCCCCATGAGTACGTAGCATGCTGGGACACGTTGCCTGGGGTCCTTGTAAAGACAAGAAAGCAGTGAGGTGCTGTTTTATGATGCTTGGCAGAGCCATAGGCCCAAGCCAGGTCTCAGACGGGCAAGGCTTGAGAGCCCATGGGGCTGGAAGGCCAGACTGACCCCAGCTCCATGGGCTCTCCTGTCTAGCAAGCGAAAGATGCAAACCTGGTGGCCTTGCTTCTTTCATTTTCGTTGTCTGGAGTTTTAAAAATGGATTCTACTCTGCAGCCCTGCAGAATGGTCCCTCAGGAGTGCCAGAGAGACAGGCTGGCACCATGGAGCCAAGACAGCCCTGGGAAGCTACCATCCCACTCTGAACGTCCTAGCGCCCACCATCACCCGAGCTGCACAGCCTCTCCGCGGCACATCATCCCCACCGCCCCAGGAGGAGATGCATGTGTTCCCCATAGGCAGCTCCTGCAACTCGAATAGCACTCGCAGAGCTGATGTACTGCCATCCATCGCAACCACCCACGATACTGCAACCCCACAGAAGCCATGTGAGATGCACAAACCACACAGCCACCTTCTGAGCCGGCACATTTTGTACAGACACGTAATGAGACGCACAGATCCCTTAGGCCCCACTGCAGACGTTGCCCGATCCCGCAGAGTGAAATTGCCAACTGTGGGTCCCCAAACACAGCATGACACATGTTCCACATCACCACGAAGCAGAGGTCCAGTGCTTTGAGGCAATGATTACTCTGTAATTCTTGGGATATTGCCAAAAAATCAAGGGTGTTCATGGAAAAGGTCGCCTTTCCAATGGAATATTAGCCATCCAAAAACATTTGACTGAAAAAAATCTGGTTTTTGGCCCTGAACAACTAGAAATAGGCCAAAGACAATTTTTTTTTTTTTTAAAAAAAGGAAAGTTGGCGTTTTCTACAAGATTGCATTTAGCTGGAAATCTAATTTTTAATTGAAAAAGAAATTTCCAGAAAACTTTCCACCAGCCAGGGACTAACATATAAACCCAGATTAGGCTGAAGTCATTTTTAATACCTATTAAGTTCTTGTCTATATTTTCTTCCTGATGTCATTTAAAGTTTTTGGTGCCTTCACTTCACTTCCATACCTTAACATGTTTGAGTCTCTTCTATGGTTAATAATGATTAATTTCTTGGTTTTATAATGTTTGGTTTGGGGATAATTGCACCATCCCTGTAACATAATTTATCCTAAATTACTGATATGTGTTTTTGCCATTAGTTCTACTTTAACATAGTTTTGATATGATAATTTCATTTTTTTTCTTTTTTTTTAATATTAAAAATTGCATGCATGAACTCTACACAAAAAGTAAATGAGAATGTTACCCTGTGACAACTCTGTGATTGGAGGAGCTATGCTTTCACACCAAAAGTCATGTTCCTGTATTTTGACTTTTCTGGCCTAATTCCCCAGTGTATTTGGGTGTTTTAGAGTCATCCTTTGAGCTGTGTAAAGAGGTCAGAATGCCCCAGCCTGTCCTGCTAGCTCTGCAGCTCCCAGTGCAGCGGCCACACATCCACATTCACTGAGGAGTGCACACACACGCAGACACACACACATATGCAGATGTACACACACACACACGCACGCACTAGTTGCTACCGGTTGTATCAGGCTGGTAGTGCAAGGTTTTTAACAAAGGCTCCTTGTTTTTTGCCCATTACCTTTTTTTATCTTAAGTCCTTCCTTCCGTTAAGGCTGAAATCTTCTCCCTTAGTGAGTCACGCAACCTCTCCCTTTTCTAAGCTGTTTCCTCTCCTCTGTGGGAGCAAGGCCCTTGAGAAGTGGCTGCTGCCTCATCCCAGGCGCTCAGAGCTCATAGTCATTTTATCACTGCAGGCAGCAGCTGGGACTTTTGCAAAGAGGGAGCAGCTGCACCCATCTGGGGAGAGGGTCATTTTTAGTGCACCTACAAAATGTCACAGAAAACTGCCCAGGGCAACAGAACAACTTGGGGTTCACCTTGGCCATTTTCTGTGTGAACAGGCAGTGGTGAAGGTGTTGCCTTTTCGAACAGCAAAGCCACAAAGGCAACAACAAGGAATTTCTTTAAGGTTCCATTTCCATATTAATTTGTTTTCTAAGTGAAGGGGTGGGTGCACTGACCCCATGAAATATTTCCTTGGTGTTAGCAATGCCCTGGGCATGTATACCAGTGGGATGGGACCACACTTGCTCTGTCCCCCATGCTAGTAGCCCCCAACCGAGGCACCATGCTCCTTGTGAGGCCCAAAACGCTCTGGGCAGAGCAGAGAAACCCTGAGGAGCACACACAGTGCTCTGGGGTACACCAAATTTCACTGAGCCAGAAGCTGGGGTGTACAGCCACACAGGGTAGCCACAGTGCCAGAGCCACCAGCAGCACTATGGGGGCCACAGTTGCCACCAGCCAATGCAAGACATGGGTAAAGTCCTGTCAGCAAAGAGTCCCTCCAGGAACATAGCAAAATGGCAACCCTCCTACGTAGCATGGCTCAAGGCCAAACAAATGCCACTAGAGAGGGTCCACACAGCAGTATAAAAGAAGGCCTCTCAGGTTCTGGCATCATGCCCTGGAGAGCAGTGCATGATGCTTCATGCCACCTGGTCTTGGTGCAGGGCTGGGCAGGCCCAGCTCGGCATCAAAGATTCAGGAGAGTGCAACTGGAAAAGGAAGGAAATATGGAAGGAAGGAAAGAGGGAGGAAGAAAATAGCTGTCCAGTTTTAATTCCCTGGCTGGGGATGGAGAAGTCTTTTTTTCTTGACAATTGAAGGGAGTTTCTGCTCTCCCCAGTTTACTTGCTGGTGAGGCAGTGGTTGGGAAGTTCTCTCCAAAGGAGTGTTTGCCAAGGCCCCTTCCACAAGGCGAGCAGAAACAAAAATCCAGGTCACACCTCAACACAGACGTAGGATGAATTTTCACATTACCAAGTGAATCTCCAGCTTACTGCAAATAAACCACACTGCACGTCTCCTCACCTGCATGAAGGGAATGTCAAAGTGGAGTCATCCAAGCACGGAGGTGAAACGCCCCGGCCTCAAAGCAGAGCTAGATCCGGCACCAGTCAGATGCTGAAACCCAGCCTGACCTTCCATATACAAGTTCAACTGGGGGCTGGGCTGATGAGTCACAGACTTTGTCTTGTAGCTCTCCCAGAGCATAGACAGGCTCACTCAGCAGGCAACACGGCTGCCATGGCTGCCACGTTCTGCAGAAGCTGTGCCGGGCTCCTGCACATCCTCCTCCCCGTCCAGCTGTAGGGCGCTTGGAGAGTGTCTACAATGACCTCTGCACAAGCTTGGATTGCAGTGGGTAGGGGACCTCAGCCAGCAGCAGGTTTGGGGCCGCTGCATCACCCTTGAGTGATATCCTGTAGGCATGGGATGTGAACAGACACAGAAGCAAGTGCCAGAATTGCCTAACACCTTTTTCTTCTTGTCTGTGTCTTTGTGTGTTACAGCAATATCATCCCACTGACATCACCGGCCAGCTCAACCTCTCCGACCCCTCAGTCAGCACTGTGGTGTGACGTTCTTCCTGGGAGCCATCAGTCCTTGCCCGACTGAGCAGGAAGGCACAGTTGGGACTGCCTTTCCAAGCCACACTGATGGGTTCTTCTGGGTGATACGGGAGGAAAGCATCCTTCATCTGTAAACAGTGACTTCATTGTATATCTCCCTCCCTTCCTAGGCCTGCTGACACATTCATGCCCCAGAATGCACCGCAGAACCAGGACAAGTTTGGATTTCACTGTACAGAGATAATTGCTTCCAACTTGTGCTGCTGTTAATCAGTATTGCCATTGACCAGCTACGTGCAAGGGGAATGAACTTTGAAAGGCACATTTTGTCTGCTCTCACATGTTAGCACAGAGGAGATGGTGCTAGACTGCTAGCACATGCTTCAGTCTGCCGCTTTGTGCTTCTCAGCACAGGCACAGATCATGAGACCGGCGCTCCACATTTCACACCAGCCTTGGGGGCCCCCATGTGATGTGTTCATGGCCCCATCGGCTGGAGCAGTCCACATGGTATGGCAGGCCAAGCACAAGATCCCTCTGTGCTGACTGATCCACTGTGCCTGCAACAAGGACTGGAAGATGTGGGTTCTGTTCATCGCCAGCAGACAAACTCCTATTCTTCCCTTCCATCAGTCTGTGCGAAAAGCCTGTGGCTATGATGATTTGTCTCCTGTATGTGGTCTATTTGAGGAAGGAGTGTTCCCAGACCGGCAGTTCTTATTGGCTACTGCCATGGCCATGTGCCTGTGCTAAAACATGGTACTGTGGAGCTCCTAATGTGCTGTCAGTCAAGGTCCTGGCTCCCCACATCCACAGCTCATGAGACATCCCCACAGCCTGGCCATGTGCAGCACGTAGCTCGCACACCATGGCTCTCCTGGCCAAGAACATTTCCATGGAGAATGGCTCTAGATGACTGAATTGATCTTAAACAAAGCTCTATGCTTGCCTGCACCAGCAATGCAAGGAGAGATGCTGCTATCTGGACTTCACTGGGTGCTTGTTGAGTGCCATGGCATTTGCATGGACACCACCCACACTCTCTTTGGTGTCCACACACGGCCTCCCCTGCCACACTCAGCGGTGATACAAGACTGTGTGACAGCCTGTTTGGCAGCTGTGCTGCCCCAGGGCACCTGGCTGCATCTTCCTGAACCCAGAGAGAAGACAAACCACATCTCTCTCAGGAGAAGGGAACCAGATGAAGTTGGCTAAAGATGTTCCTTCTCCCCACATATGTGCTCTGGCACCTCACCAGACAACATCCCATGGGTCAGCGTCCATCAGCACCCTCCCATGTGGGCAACGTGAGTGGGGCAAGGACATCAGCACTCTGGATGCATCTGGCACCAACCAGGCCGGTGATGAGTGGCTGCAGAATGTGCACAGACCACACTGAATCCCATCTCCTGTGAGGGTGGAAAACCCACTGATAATGCACTACCAAGCCCCAGCGGCAAGAACTGCCTCCCTTCCCCTTGCCTCAGCTAAGCAGATGGGGCTTCCACTGAGCATCAGCATCCTTTGCAGGCAGGACTTTTAGACTGCATCTGAGGTCTGTGAGCATCATCCCATTGACTGCAGTGGCTCCATCAAACCATTTTTGCTCCAGCTGAGAAATTGGGCCCATTCTACTTTATATGTTGATGTAACATAAATACCAAATTTTTGCAAGAGCTCAGTAAAGTCTAGAGTAAATCATGAGTGGTTTATTTCAGCACTGCATGCTTCTGTCTGTACCTTCTAGCAAAAGGGTCAGGGAGCTCTTCGCTAAATCAGCATGTCACTCAGCCCTGCTGTAGGATTTGCAAACAGTAAAAGCTGGAGGGAGAGGGGAGGAACAGAGAAACTAGTAGCCAGAAAGGCTAAGCTCTAGAACAGGGACCAGAAAGAATGGGGTTTTGCTATTCTGGGATGCCAGGAAAAAAAACAGGATTTGGGAATAGGCCTGGCAGTGGGGGGCCAAAGCAAGTCTGCAATCACTTGAATACCAGCACCTCTCAAAAAGATGATTATCCAGGATTCTGGCAGTGCCAAGGCAATAATCCTGCAAATATGCCTCTGATTTTCTACTTTCCTTCACATTAATACACTGTGCTTCTGAACTTGCACAACCCGCGCTGCAGCCCTGCTGTGAATCCCGCAGAAAGGCTGCTCATTGCCTCACACTGAAACCTGCTGGACACATCCAACTTGAAGACCTGAACTACTGTCAAACAGGCTCCCAGTCTGTGCTAACCAGGTTCAACTCACTCACACCAATGGTTATGTGTTTCAGTTCTCTTTCTCATTCCAAATACACGATGACATCACAGTGCTAACACTTTGATTCTTCCCTTTCTTTTCCTTTTATCGCTTTTCTTTATCTTCCAGTTTTGTAATTTTTTAAACTCTTTAACACTGGAAAAAAAACGGCTTTGCACTAATGATTCATTTAAATTTCTGAATACAATCTTCCAGAATATTCATACGATGACTTCTCTTTCAATGCAGTCCTTTCTCTCTCTTGTGGCACTAGGATTCAGCCTCAGAAAAGGCCCTGAACAATTTTTTTAGTGGTAGGTGCAGCACCTCAGCTCTCGGTCTAGCCAGCCTAGCTGCAGAAGTGAAGGACAGGCC
Source organism: Tinamus guttatus (assembly GCF_000705375.1). Next base: position 10,354 of record NW_010585679.1, on the reverse strand, counting down.
GCTAGTCAGAGCATCCCCACGTGCTCCTGAGGAAGCCAGATCAGATGTGCAGGTCACTAGGGCCCCACTTTCCTCACTCGTCCCAGGGACCTGAATAATACAAAATCACAGAATGGTTAAGGTTGGAAGGGAGCTCTAGGGATCATCTAATCCAACCCCCTGCTCCAGCAGGGACACCTAGAGCACACAACTCCTTCATCAAGCACCAGCACCCACTAAACCCACTCCCCGCTGCCATATGCCCCATGAAGACAGAGCAGGGAACAGGGACAGAACACAATTTTTTCTTAAGCTGGTCACCTGAGACTCTCAGTATAACATACAACCCAAGAGATTTGTGATCTCCTTGGAGCTGTCCTTTGATGGTGGTGACACAGTACTTGTGAGGAGGCTGCAGAGTTGGGCTCTGCTCACTTTGCTCCACGATTGCAGCCAGGTGCAGGCAAGGCACTGGGGATGCCCCAGGCTGGGGCACTGCTTTGCAGCCAGGCAGGCCTGGGCTGCCAGAGCAGCTCGGAGCTGCCTGTCTCCTGCCAAGGTCACAGGCCCATCCCTCTCTCTCATGTGCCAGGGGAAGAAAAACCATTCCCTTCCCCTCACTGGACATGCAAACGTTTTGCCCAGGAGCTCCTCTTGCCCAGGGCATCTCCAGCTGGGCAGCTTCTCTACTGCTTCTTTCTCCACTCGCATGGCTGCTCATACCTTTGGTCCCCTTCCCTTGGTAGGACTTATGTTAGCAGCAGAGCACTCTCCAGAGCACAGCGGCTTTTCCCTGGGAGCCAGCATGAGCCAGGGGCCTGGAGCAATGGAGATGAGCACCTCTGGAGAGGAGATGTGCCCCCACGAGCCTGGGCACAAGGACAACTCCTGCCTACCTGGTCACCTGCCTGTACCGCTTCTGCTTCGGCTGCATCCACCACTGGTCGCCACCGAAGCAGACTGCCCACTCTGCAGGCAGACGTCTGACACCATCCTCTGCTGGATGCAAGGGGAAGACATGGTGCAGGAACACCACATTGAGGGCCACCACCAGGGCTCTGGGACATCCCAGCCCTCAGGAGAGACAGTCGACATGGCTCTTGTCAAGGAGGCAGCACAGGCAGTATCCATCACCCATGTGCCAGCACCGGAGTTCCTCCACACCCCTTCATGACCGTGGCCCTTTGGAGTCACACAAGAGGGCGTGAAGCAGGTCCTTGAGGTGGGACCATGACAGCCAGTGTCCAGCTCAGCTCCAGAGGGGCAACTACTCCATCTTCTGCAGGGCCAGCGCAGAGCAGCGGGGCTCGGGCTGCCACCACTGGCAGTAACATGGAAGCTCCTAGTTCTGAATGGGGATGCCAGGCCATTTGGCAAAGACCCAGCAATAACACCAGCGAGGAGTCCAGGAGAGCTGGCATTGCTCCTGCCAACGGTACTGAGGGGCACACGGTGGCAGCAGAGCTCCTGCAGCCATCCTGCACACAGAGCCTGGGCACACACCGTGACAACCCAGGATGCCCAGGGTCTGGCCATTGGGGAAAATCCATGATGAGCCTCTTGCCAAGTCGTGATCTTGGGAAAAACAAAGAACTTGCCCCAGCTGCCCATCACCTTCATTTTGTCGTGCAAGGAGAGGGACTTGGCGGAGAGACAGGCCTTGCTCTTGGTCAGCAAAGGCTCTTTCCTGTCTTTGCCCAGGGATGGTGCTGGCTGGCGGAACATGGACATGGGGGACTCTGCCCAGCAGGCAGTTGTGGAGCCAGCGCTGCCATGCGCTGGAGCTGTCTCCATGCAGCCATCTGTAGAGTGCAGCTCCATGGGGAAAGGGTGTGGGAAACCAGGCGCCAGCTCTTGTCCCACAGGGCCACCGCAAATGCCACGCTGCTCCTGCTCGCGTTTGCTGACATGCAGGAACCTCTCTGCAACCTGGCTGCGGCTCTGGCCAGTGCTAACCACACTTGTCTCGCTTGCAATGTCTGTGTGTTTCAGTTCTCTTTGAGTTCAGACCAAACCCCCGATGACACCATAGTGCGAACACTTTGCTTCCTCCCTTTCTTTCACTTTTTTTACTTTTTCTTCCAGTTTGAGCACTTCAGCTTGCCTGACCTGGTGTCTACAGACCTCACTTTGGTGCTGCATTGCTGCAGACAGGGTTCACAGAGAGGGTGGCTGAGTGTTGGAGAGCCTCAAAGACTCACAGGGTGCTCCTTGCTCTGCAGCCAAGGCTTTTGCCGTGACCTGAGCTGCTCCAAGGGTGACAGGTAGTGTGAGGGGGGCCTGGGCTGCTCGTGTGGCTTGGAGCTGCCTGCTTATCTCCTGCCAAGGTCACAGGCCCATCCCTCTCTCTCATGTGGCAGAGGAAGAAAAACCCCTTCCCTTTCCCTCACTGCAGTGCATCTCTGCAGCTGGGCAGCTTCTCTGCTGCTTCTTTCTCCATCTGCATGGATGCTCGCGCCTTTGGTCCCCTTCCTTTGGTAGGACTTGACGTTAGCAGCAGAGGACTCTCCAGAGCACAGCGGCTTTTGCCCAGGAGCCAGTGTAAGCCAAGAGCCTGGGGCAATGGAGACGAGAACCTCTGGAGAGGAGATGTGCCCCCGCACAAGGACAACTCCTGCCTGCACCTCTTCTGCTTCAGCTGCATCTGCTAGTGATTGGCCACAGTACCTGACCTGCTCTAACAAGGTCTGACTTGCTCACACCAAAATAAGTTTTTTTTTTTTAGAGAATGGACCCTACTTTAAGATAAGTCTGCTGCCTTCCTGGTGTCTTGGTTAAGGATGTTACAGGAAACTTCTCAGAGGGTTTCAACCCTCTGACTATTACCTGTTGGTGGTTCCTGAAGGAGAGGAAATGTCAATGTGCAGCCCAACAGCAATCAAAAGGGACTTTGAGGATTTGGGATGGATGGTCAGGAACTTCGGTGTGTAAGTTATCTTCTCCATCTCTCCAGTGCTGACAGCAACAGTCTATTAACACCTGGGTCCCTGGCTGGTGTCAGGACGAAAACTTTGGGTTCTTCAGTAACAAGAAACCTTACACGGCACTTACAGGTGTGCCCTAGCCAGACAGGACTCTGTTTGGAAGGCCAAAGCGGGGCTTGGCACAGCACCCATTCTCTTCGCTAGCCATTGCATGGCCCGGCTGCATGCAGGGCTGTGGCACCTGCTTTATTATTTGCTTAAATGCTCTAGGAAAGAGCTCATCGTAATAATGAAGAGAATAAGCCTCAGCCAGATGGTTTGTGTGTAACAGAGGAACCAAGCTGTCACACACTTCATTCCATCCTCCAGAACTTCTGCAGCAGCCAAGGTCACCCCCTGACTCCTCCCTTTTCCAGGCCCTTGGTGCCCCAGGGCCAGTTGGACCCAGTTTTGACTGGTCTCATCTTTCTCGCAGCTCCTGCAAGCTCCAGGGCTGGCTAGTCTTCCCCAGAATTGCCCTTGCAAGGGTTTACTTTTAAATCCCTGAACGGTTAGTAAATCTCAAAGTGCAGTATGTAGTGTGTATATACACACAGCAGCCACCACAGCCAGCAACGCAGCAGAGGGAAGGGCTGGGCTGGGAGTCGGGGCTGCTGGATCTGGGGGAACAATCCCAGTGCGCAGAGCCCTTGTGGGTCCTGCCTAGGGAGTCGGGTGCTTGGACTCTGTTGCTGGGCATGTGCCTGGAGCGCCTTTGGGTGATCTTGAGGGCAGCCCAACCTCTTGCTTTGCCCTTCTTCTCCCTTTCCCTTGTTGGACATGGACAGTCTTTGCCTAGAAGCTGCACTTGCTGCCATTGTGCAGAGGGGCCTTTTGTCCAGCCCCTGGATTTTTTTCACATCCTTTAAGGATAAGATTGGACAGCTCAGGAATTCTCTAGTTGGACAGTTTTTCTGCTGTTACTTTTTCAGCCTGGAGGGGAGTAATGAACTTGGCCTCCTTTTCTTTTTTGGAACTGGAGGATGGCATCTTTTCGGCGAGAACCAGAATGAACACCTCCATTTGCCCGAGGCAATGGGACCTGATGTGCCCTATCTACTGGGCACAACGACAACTGCTGCCTACCTGGCCATCTGCCTGTACCGTTTTCCTTCAGCTGCATCCAGCAGCTGTCGAGCACCAGTACAGTGTGTCCACTCCACAGATGACTGTTTGATACCATCTTCTGCTGAGTGCAAGGGGAAGACATGATGCAGGAACACCACATTGAAGGCCACCAGCAGGGCTCTGGGGCACCCCAGCCCCGGAGATGGCTAGTGTGTCTCTTGTTGAGGAGGTGACACAGGCAGCAGTGATCACTCGCACACGGGGACAGGAGCTCCTCTGAACTTCAGGGATCATGGTCCCTTGAGGGGTGTGTGAGTGGACGCGAAGCAGGTCTCTGAGGCAGGTGTACGATAGAGCCAGTTGCAGTCCCTAAGGCCTGATGGTTCTTCAATCCTGAGGGTCAGGGCAGAGGAGTGCGGCTCGGGAGACCACCCAGAGTTAACAGTATGGTACCACTTGGAAGGCCTGGCTTTTCAGGGAGGACCAAGGGGGAGCACCAGAGAGGAGGCCAGAACAGTTGATTTTTCTCCCACAATATGTGTCAAGCACATGGTCAATGGCAGCAGATGGACCATCAGCAAGGCAAGGAACTGTTGCCAGTGAAAAGGGCCAACATGGCCTGTACGCCCTTTGTCATGGAGTTGTGCTGTGGGAAATGCTTACTGGGAGCTGTAACACCATGTTCGTTTGTAGTTTCTTTTGGAAATAGTAATGGGAGCAGGTAACAGATGACACAAGGTTTCATTTGTTTTTGTCATGGCATGGTTTATTCAACCCCTGGCAAAGGCTCGAAAGGGCATTCGCCATCCCATTCTTAAGCTGCGGTGTGAGGAAGCATTCCTCACTACTCTGCTGTACCTAAAAGGGAGTAGCTGATGGTTACAGCTGTATCACTGTCTCTCTTACTGTCTTTCAGTGTTAAGGGCTCATGTCAGATTGGGTGTTTGCCCTTCATGACTGATGTTTCCTTCACCTTACCTGTGCTTTCATCTGTTTTATCTTGGCCTTTCTTATCACAGCTCCAGCTGGCTCCAAGCCATATCCCAGTAGCCTCAACTAGCATTTCCGTGCAGTGCTGGGGAGAAGCTTTTCAGCAGGCAGGTGCAGGTGGCAGCAGGGTTGTGGAATGGTATGGACTGCCAAATGTCTAGCACAAAGGGATACGGGGAGGCAAGAACCCTGTGGGGCTTTTTGTCTCCACATAACTCACACAGGCTTAGTACCACAGGTACTAAGGTACCACAGGTCAGGTCAGCTAAGCTCAGTCCTGCCCACAGCCCCTGTGGGAGCCACTCAGTTCTGGGCTTCCCTGCTGCCCATGGCTACACTAAAAGGGAGTTTCTTAAAGAATTCTAACATTAAAGTCTCTGAGAGACTCCCTTTACATGTAGATGCCAATGTAGTACTATGCAAGGTACCAAAAGGCACCCAGAGGCTACCAGCATGCATGGAAAGACACATGAAGTTCAGGGGTGCATGGAAAAGAATCCAATCATGCTGGCTTAGACTGACAGCTAAAATGGGGGTGGACTTCAGGGGGCAACAAATTAATATGAAGGTTTCTGGGGCATTTGTCTTGCTCCCAACCTTAATGCTAAACCTAGATCTTTTCCAAAGATGAGATTTGGCCAGTCTCCCAGCTACAGCACAGAGATAAAGTGAGGGAAGAAACCTGTTTTGTAGCTCTACCTTCTGGCAGCCTCTTTGCAGCCCTGCACTAATAGGAGCTCGAGGCATTATCTCTTTCCAAACCGTATCTTTTACACTAATCCTAGTCCTAGGTTGTTGGCTGGGAGGAAAATTTATCGGGGAGAAACATTTTGAAACCTTTTCCGTTCTTGGGTAGCACATGGTGGAGTTGTGTGCTCTCTGGGAGACACATGGAATTGAAAGGCACACAGTGACCCTGCGGTGCATCTGAAGGCAGACATAGGCCTCTGGTGAGTTGGGTCGGAGGCTGCTTATCCTGGCACTGGATCCCCTCACTGGCTCACAGGGAAACAGTTACAATGGCTGGGTGTAGGCATCTGTGAAGGTCGTGGACCATGGCCTGCCAAGTGCCTGCTTGCCTTGCATCAGTGCTTCCTGCAGACAGAGAATCTCTTCCAGGAGTGTGATTCTTTGTGCAGGTTGTGGCAGGCAACAGTAACGGAGCCCGTGAAGATGCAGAGGAAGATGCTGCCCAGGAAACAGAATGGTCCGATGAGCAGAAAGAAGGCGTAGTCCTGGACAAGCAGTGAGTTCTCCCAGCATTGCCTGAAGGATTCATTCCTGAAGGCCATGATGGGATAGTTGTTCAGCTGCTCTGGGGATGTGCACAAGAGCAAACTCTTCTCTGGAAGAGAGAAGTAACATTGATGGGCACGTCACCTGGCTGCACTGGGCAGTTGGGTCAGGGTAGGTGGGTGTCATGGACAGGGAGATGACAGGTCCACGTGGGACAGAGGGGGCCAGGGCAGATGAATAAGGCCTGTCAGCAGCCAGGTGGGCCAATATAGTCCAGGGCATGGTGCAAAGATGGGTAGCAGCAACGGTTTGGGGCTTTCCTATGTCTGATGGCTTGGGGAGAGGGAGCAGCAGGTGGGGTTAGAACAGTACAGGGAAGGGCATGACAAGACTGGAAAATGGAGTTGGGAGGGTGTGGGATGTGGTGGAACACGGGTAGCAATGGGCAGGCAGCCTGGCAATGCCACAGAAAGTCCCCAGCCAGCTCAGGCAGAGGCAGGCAGACACCCAAGGCAGCAGCAAATGGTAGCAGATGGCAGCAGCAGGAGAGACCTCTCCTATAGGTTTCTCTCACCAAGGCTTCCAAAGGAAGGAAATGAAGGATCAGACTGCCACGAAGACACTGAGGAAGGTATGAGGCAATGAAAGCAGTGAGCCATGGCAGAGTCAGGGGTGTTGCCCTCAGATGCCCGTTGTCCAGTGTCCCTTGTCCTCATCATGGCTGAACTGATGTAAGTGGTGGGAACATTGCCCCTTCCAGCACTCCAGAAAATCCTTGCTAGTGACTAACAACCATAGGTCAGCCAACTGAGGGTGGGCACCAGGGACCAGACCCAGGGACATGGCCAGCCGGAGGAACACAAGAGACACCATGTCCTGCTATGGGGCATGGGGAACCTCACTGTACCCTGCACCAGGCACAGTACTGGGTTGTGGTGCCCAAGGCGTAGGCTCCCATATGGGTCTGCAGCTGCAGGCAACCACAGTGCTGGGGTTGAGCCTAACATGGGTGCCTGGTCCACCTGGAGAAGGTGAGGAGAACGGGGTCAGAGCACTCTGCACACTTACCTTTCGTTTTTTCCCTGTTGTGGCTGAGCCAGTGCCAGAGAGGCTGGATGCTGCAGGTGCACACCCAGGGGTTGCTGTTCAGGAAGAGTGCCCGGAGCTGAGGCAGGACATACAGCACCCTGGGCTCCAGCTCCCCCAGCATGTTGCTGCCCAGGTTGAGTGTGACCAAGCTGGTGAGGGGCAGGAAGGCTTCCGAGGTCAGCGCAGTAAGGTAGTTGTTGCTGAGGTCCAGCTCCTGCAGTGTCCCGAGCCCCACCAGGGCCTTACTGTGAATCGTCTCCAGATGGTTGTGAGGCAGGCTGAGTCGCAACAGCACCGGCAAGAAGAGGAAGGAGCCTGGCCTGAGTATGGTGATGAAGTTGTAGTCAAGCCACAGAGTGCTGGTGTTAGCTGGCAGGTGCTGTGGCACCTCGTGTAGCTCATGTTCGGTGCAGTCCACCTCTCCCGCAGAGCAAGCACAGGGAGCTGGGCATGCTGGCAAGGGCGGGGAACACAGGAGGAATAGGAAGGTACCGATCAAGGTGCCCGGGTCCCTCCAGTTGCCCATAGCTGCCTACTGAGATGGCAAGGGCTGCCTACCTCCGGCGTGGATTCCCCTAGAGCTGCGTTCCTTGTGCCCGTCACCTTGTCCAGCCACCCCCAGCCTTTGGGCCTGCCCTCCTGGGCACCCTTGGGTGAAGCTGGGTGCAGGGCAGAGGTGCCGGAGAACACCTGGCTCCAAGGTCAATGTGCTCAGCTCCTGATAGCCCCTCGTGTTTCACCGAACACGGTTCACCACCACCCTCCGTCTGCAAACCTAGAGCTGTCTGCACGTCCGGCTTCAGCTTTCCTCAGGGTGGAGCTGCACTTTTCTTAGCAAATATTTTTGCAGTGATGCCTGCCCTGGCAAGGTGCGGAGCCGTGCCCTCATCCCTCCCCCGCCAGGCACTGTTCCAGCCAGGTAGGGAGCCAGCTCTGCACAGCCCAGGATTAACTGCTTGTGGGTGCTGCAGGCTGGAGAGCTGTAGAAAAACAGACCCATCTTTTGGTCTTCATACTCCCCTCAGAGTAACCCCAACGAATGTGCTGGCCCCCACCCCACGGTGTACAGAAGGGTGTTTGGGCACAGGGCCTCTGTAGCTGACTGCAATGGGTCAAAGCTTAAACCATGTTATGGAGAGGTCTAATCCCATCTCCTGTGCTGACCCTGCCATGCCCAAGAATTCCTCAATGGGGTTCTGTTAACAGCCACTAGCCACCTTACTCCTTGCCTTGGCTCTGTTTGCATGTAGTCAAAGAGCACAAGCTGTGCCAACGTAAGGAGACATGGAGAGCCAAGTCTGCTGAGTTAACCATCCTCAACCCCAGAAGGATCCTCTGGAGCTCCTGCCCTGGGGTGATGGAGGTGTATTGCAGCTGACAGGACACACACTGCTGGCCCAAACCATTGCCAGCTCATCCAGGCGTCCTCGCTGACCACGTACTCTAGCCTCTAGACTGCCCTCGGAGAGCTTGTGCTGAAGGAGTTGGAGAACTTGGGCTATCCCATCACACACACACTCACATGCACAAACATGTCAGTATGCACACAGGGGGCAACCCAGCAACTTCCACTTGAGAATGAGTGAGAAACATGAACATTGGGACTGTAGCCACCTGACCCGAGTGCGCCTTCACCTTGGCATGACAGTGGCAGTGTGAGAGGGCTCAAAGTCTAACTCCACCCTGTTTACACCTGCACTGGTTTCAGAACTGTCTGAAACCCCATAACAGAGGCTAATGAGGAGAAGGTTCAATCCCACCACCTGCTTTCCCTGACAAAGCTCAAGCCTGCAGGTCACACCACAGCCAGAGACAGGCTCTTCCTGTGGCCCTACAAGGGCCTGCTCAATGCCGGTGTGGAGACTTGTGGACCTTCTATTCATGGGAAAGACACAGAAAACTTGAGGATCATCTGGAAGCGCTTCATCCCACTCAGTGTCCAATGCTGTGGCTGGGAGCAGAGAGATGTTCCTCAAAATATGCTCTCGCAGCCCCTTTGCCATTTGGGATCCTTCGGCATTCATGGCCCAAAGGGAATCCCTGCCACCCCCGCCCCACAGCAAAAGCAAGGCAGAGTGAACACCTGCGCCCCAGGCTGGGAATGCAGCACTCCGAGATCAGGCACAGAAGCAGCAGGCAGACCGGTTTTATTAATAGCATCCGGAGGAGCTTTGGTTTGTTCATCTGTCCTGTGGCAATCTCAGTTTGCTGCATTAATCCCCATCTGGAAATAATTCAGAAGAATCTGCCAACCCAGACTAGCCCTGCCCCGGAGCAGGTCATGAACCCACAGGCATGTGGAGTGGTAGCACTGACTCACCCAGCCAGCACCCGCAGCAGCCGCAGACTCTTTGGGGACCCAAATCACAGGGGACTCTGTCCCAAATGCTTCTTCCTTGCAGCATGCATTACCTGCTTCCTCTGCTCCTCTGAAATTGTGTGGGATGTGCAAAACTAATCGAGAGGAAAAGAATCTTACTAAAAGCTTGGAGATTCCCAGTTACTGGAAAGCCCAGGAGGCTCTAGACCCATCTCAAGCCTTTTTTCTAGCCTGCTTTTTGCCAGTCTGCTCACTCGGATGGTGTGCAGCATGAGGCATGTTCACATTGAACTCCCTATCCTCACCACAGGACTGGTGCAGGCCTGTCACTCCTGTTCTGCATGCCTAGGTTGCACCCAACCGACTGCTCAGTGTGGTGAATGCCCCAGCTGTGGGGCCATAGCTTTGCCTGCCTGCAAGGGTGAGAGTGCAGGTGGGCCCCCACAGCCCAAGGATCTTGGTGCGATGGGACCCCCTCCCTTTCCAAAAGCTCCAGCACCAACCCAGGAGAGGCTGTGACTCTGCTGGCAGCAGGAAATTCGGGGCATGAAATGCTCAGTTTCTCAGCACCAATGTTTGCATTTACTGCCCTGCAGCTGTATTTCTCTGAGACTCCCTGCTCCAGTGCATGCTCCCGGGGGAGTTCTGCTTGGGCAGGGAGGCAGGAGGTCTCCATGCCTGAGCCTGCAAGGGTGAGAGTGAGCCCGTG
>NW_010585678.1:35505-50788 GCF_000705375.1 Tinamus guttatus | reverse complement strand
CAACTTTGAAACTTGTTGAATACTTCCGCCTAGTGGTTTCAAATCAAAATAACATATTCAAAATGTGAAAGAGTTGGAACCTGTATCTAAGCATAGGGATTAAGACCAAAACAGAGAAAAAATAGCAGTCTTAAGAGTATTAGCAGCAATCAGAGAGCTTAGAGGGAGTGGTAGAAAGGGCTATCCAGAAAGAAAGTTCAGCAAATGAATGAGAATTTCCAGTGTAAAAAAAAAGAATTAGAATTTGAACTGAAAGAGTAACAAATTACTCATTGGTTATATAAAAAAGGAGAAATAAAGAGGACGTAGGATTGATTTGGAATGGGGCAGTGTGTAGGTTTTGGACAGCATTAGGGTTAAAGATGATATACTTTTATATATGTGTGTGTGTATATACGCAATATTTAACCCTAATATATAATCCCTCCATATAATCTTTAACCCCTATATACATGCATATCTATATACTTACATATGCATGATAAAGACCAGGTATTTACTTGGTTTGTTTCATTTTCAATAAAAAATGATATTCAAAATTAGATTAAACTTGCCCCCCAGTTAATATGAAAAGTTTATATAGAAATGTGAGCACCTTCATGGATGAACATGGAAGAGAACTGAAACTAATCAAGTTGGCAGCCAGAATAATCCCTATTCAAGAATATTCTTGAGAACTGGCACATGAGACTGCAGTTCCCTCAGTAAGGCTTTTGCACAAATCTGTCAAATCAGGAATGGTAGCATGAGGCAAAAAAATATAACAAATGTAATGGTTGTATTTGAAAAGGAGGTAAAAAACAATTCAAGCAATCAGAGGCTTACTAATCTGAACTCAGTATGATCCAGGCTTTGGAACGTATTTTGACAGCAAACTAATGAAAGGCATGAAGACAAGTGGGAAATGGACTAAAATACAATTGAAATCTACTTACTAAGGAAGAAAAATACAGCAGATTTCATCTGCTGGTGCTCTAATAAAGCAGCATCAGATGCTAAGCCTATGGTTAAACTAGAGATGAATGGCACATAAGAGCTTTGGCATTTTCAGAGGGAAGACTTCATTGTGAATGACCTCCTGGTGGGAGAGAAATGGATCATTAGCTCTAGCTATATTTTTTTCCATAACCTGTGTACAAGATTTACCAGCTGAGATATGGACAATGGGGTCCTGATCAGTGGCTTGCTAATGGTCACCAGAAAAGCATGGATGAGATTTTGTCTGTGCCAGTGTGTGCATCAATAAATGATGCCCAGGAAAGATTCATATGAAGCAAATGAGAACTGAAGGGCTACTGTGGTAGTCAAGGCGTTAGAAAGGCTTTAGAGAGAATTCTGAAAGATGAGTTTGTTTAACCCCACAAAATGAAAGTGGAGAGGAGACGTGACTCTTCTTGTCAGCGAGGGTAAACTAGAGTACTGAACAATGTTTATTTTGAACGCATTACTTGAAACCCTGCATCCACAACTCTTCATTGCAAATACATAGGATAGTGCCATTTCCCTCATCATAAGTGTCTAGCCTCCTAGTCCAAAACACTCTTCTCTACAAGGCTGAAGCTTTCCCTGATTCTATGGCTGTGAGTCATGAGCTGGAAAAATCCATGTAGCAAATTCGCTCGCTGTGCTCTGTTGGTCTCTAAGTACTAAGGTGCCCAAAGACAAAAAGATCCAATGACAACTGTGTCATCCCAAAAGAGCTTGCCTCATCCCATCCAGTCAATTGGGATTCATCAGAGGCCTCTGAAGTTGTATGAAGTAAAACGAGAAGGTAGAAAGAGACTTTCTGCAATAAGTACAAAATGACGTTTGTAGGAGGGAATAGAGTATAGTGAAGCAGGCTGACAGGCTCACGAGTCATATTTAAGCCAGTCAAGTGTTGATACATCTGTTGGCAAATAGGAATAAAAGTTTGTGGAACAGATACCGAGGTAAGCTTTGAATCAACAATCATTCAGTATGGGCTGATCAAGAAGGTCTGAAGCCCAAAGGTCCAGAAGTCCAAAACAGAGGGAGCTGTGTCTTCAGTGCATGTGCCTATGTTATAATTGTCAGGTTTCCACTGAAAGAAACTAGAATCACAGGTTTAAAGGCTGGCAGACATCTTATTATTAAGTTCTTTGTCCTCTGCTTTGGACTATATTTTACTGCAATATATTGGCCATCCGGTGATCCTGTTCTTGACCTTAAGACATCACAAAAGAATATGTACCCCCCCGGTATTTTTTTTTAAAGTTAATTAGCCTTGTAGCTAATCGTCCAGCAATCCTTTGCTATATAATATAATCCTTTTCAGAACTTTCCTCAGCTCTTCAACATTCTTTTAAAAATGTAAGCACCTGATGCACCTACATCCGATTCATCAATCCCATTGACACAACCTGTCATTTTTGTTATAATCCTATTAGTGTACAGCAAATTTTCCTTCTGGGAGCTGAAAAACAGCAGTCAGCTGTGAGCAGCTTTTTTCAGACTGATTTGGCAGGGGAAAGGTTAATCCATACAGCCATCGAAAGCCCGCTGTAAAGACCAGAAAGGAGAAAAAATGAATTTAAGTTTGTTAGCTTATGGAAGAGTGTCTTGACTCTGTCATGGTGAGATTTGTGCATTGTTTTTTGGGGGAGACAAAAAGGTAGATGAGGACTAGCAGCTGGAGAAAGACTTGGAGGTTGGTCAGGACGGGGCTTGACAGTGACCGGGTGATCCTAGATAAGCTGTGAGCTACCGCGGTTGGAAGGATCTCAAGAAGGTTCCTGTCTATCCTGGCAGGTCATGCAGCATCTTGACATCTGCTTGGAGGAGATCACTCCCAACCGTGAGAGGGTCTGGGTGTCTGAGCGAGCCCAGAAAATGGGTCTGGCAGCACAAAAAGGGGACCAATTGCTCTGTTTATTTCCCAAGGGCAGCTGCAGCTCTCTCCCAACCTATACTTTAGCCTACATTAATTTAACTCAGTTCAGAATTCAGGACGGGGCTGGTAGGAGGTCAAAATGTTGTGTGTTTTTACATGTCTGAAAGGAAAAAAAAAATCATTCAGGCTTAGTAAGCTAGAAATGTTTGGTTTGGTTTTTATTTTCTCACCTTAAGTCAACATTTAGTATTTAGAGGAAACATCTCTTCTGACATAAAAAGTATAATTTAGTTGAAATTTTTAAAATATCCCATCTGGTGATCTTAAAACATCTTCTCATATAATCTTCCTTCCCTCCTCTCCTACCCTCAGCCCCCTCTTAAGTATGGGTTAACATTATACAAATCTATTCCCTTGGTTTGTCATTTCTCAGTGACTAAAACCACCACCGGTTATTAGGGCCCCCGGGCGAGTGAGGTCTGGAATTCACATCCCTGTAGCAGATACGATGTGGTTCACACATCTGTCTCATGTTTTTGGCAAGTCTCTTATCTCAGTGCGGTTCAACTCATGTTTTTAAGTTTCTCTTCACAGTGTGAATCACAGACATACTCTGAAATGAGAATTGAGCAGACAGGGTTGGACACAGGTGCAATCCTGTGCCATAGATGTCTCAAGAATGACACAGGAGGAAAGTGACCTTGTCAGATACTTCAATTTAGGAAATGGTACTAAAACCTGTGTAATGCAGTGATGGCATTTCCAGAGATACCCAACCATATGCCGAACTCATCAGCATTCCCTTTTCCAACCCAGCTCAGGTTCTGTCATGTTTTTAACGAAGCACAACAAAACAAGGTGGAAATGTTTTCCCCCCTTCATATGTGTTATAAGTCATTAACATACTAATGTTAATGTTTCACAGGATCAGATAGCATATTTTGCTCTGCATTGATTACAGGATCAAAATGTTTAATTAAGGTGGGAGATGCTGAAACTCTTCCTTTCACATCTCCATGTTTGCCAATCACAGGCAAAAGATGTGCAACTCATCTGCTCATGTGAGCTATTACACTCTAGAAAGATGTGCAGCTCACACCTGCACTGAAGATCTCTTGCTCAGGGAAAACCCATCTCATGATAATAACCTATGGTGGCCCAAGGTGGAAAGATGACTGGAGTTACAGCCATGGCCAAAAAGAGCCATAGTGGACCCTAGTAGGAAAGACACCATCAAGTACTGCTGCTATCGCTGCTGGTATTGACTGTGTGCAACCAGAGAAGGCTGAAAGAGTGAGGATGGGCTAGGTTTTTCAGACTCCTCTGCCCGCCAGTTGTGGTCATACTGAAGGAAGGGCTTGAGTTTATGTATAGAAGAATCTTCTGCAGTGCAATTGTTGGAACTGTCTGTGCATGGACCATGGCACCTGATATAAACCAATCCTGGACAAATATGATTTATGGGTTTTATGGCTGGCAGAGATGGAAGGAACACTGCAAATAGCTCAGGATCCTTCCAAACCTACCTTAAATGTAGATTCAGCTCAAGACGAGTTGAATTCATCTTACCTTACTTATAGGAGAACAAAGGGCTTATTCTGTTACACTAGTTTGTACCATTTTTTAAATCGCTTTCTTCTCTGATGTATTTGGAAGCTTATTGCCGAGTCAGCTTTTTGGAAAAATGTAGCTGGCAAGTGTTTAGGTTCATCTGAGAATTAGGTCCTGTTGTATCATCAGATTCCCTCTGCCATTGATGCTATTGCACAGTATCACCAAAACGGATACGCATTGTCACTCAGCAGTTCCAGCTGTTTATTAATTTAAATTTTTTCTGGAAACTTCTACCACTTTTCATTTGTATCATTTGGTTGATGGCATAGAGCCCATTTGTGTCTCAGGACCTTGTCTGCTAAAATCATCAGCTGAACCAACGTGCATTAGTTGGTTTTGTTTCTGCTGTTGTTTTTTTTTTCCTTGTCAAGTCATGAGCCAATCTCTTATTAAATTTATGCATTAGAAACAATACAGAATTTCTTTTTCTCATTTTGATTAAAGTATGTTCTGAGCCAGTCTCAGACGCGTTACCAAGCCTTTTAGCAAATATGATCATATCTTACTAATCTGTATTGCTTAAATTCAGCAAATTCCCTTAAAATTTTATTTTTTGCTTATTTGTGCAAGCCTTAGTGAACCATTAGCTGACACCAGTCCCAGCTTCTCATCCAAAAAACTTCTCTTCAGTCAGATAAACCGATTACACTGTCCCTGCTCCTGTGTTCACTTTCTAGAGAGCACCTTCAGGTGCAGCTCTGCTCCATACTCAGAAGGACACTTTATCTCAAGCTGTGAAAAATCTTAAGCATGCTGGCTCTTGCAAAAAGCAAAATGACAGAAAAATCTTTGGGAGGTACCCACCAGTCTTTATGCACTGCTCTTTTCTAAGTGGGGTCATCCTCTTGGCAAGGACTTATTGGTCCCAGGAAAACTGACCTCTTAAGCCTCTCTGTTGAGAAAACTATTGGCATTCTCAATGACTCATCAAAGAAAGGGTTTGTTGCACTAAAATTAAAAAACAAATCTCCAAAACAAACCCTAATTCAATTAAAATGATGCTGAGATTTCTAGAAGACTTATTTCCTTCAAGGTGCAAGAAGCAAGTGGAAAGACTGGGTCTGCGTGCCTTTGCATTTTAATATATATACAAGACAATAAATTCAGACTTGCTAAAACAAAGAAACAAACAAGCAAATAAACAAACAAAACAACAACTACTGAAAGAGAAAACAAGAATGTGATACTGGAAAGCTTAAACTCTGTGCCTGTAGTTGGCCACGATGTCTACTCTTGCCTTATGCTTCCCTGCAAAGAAGCACTTGGAAAACAAGCAATGAAGAACCCTGGAAAAAGCTGTATATTTATGAGCAATGACAGTAAGACACCAGCTCCAGATTCAGGATATAGTCAATGGAATGGGAAAAGACATCTCCCAGTTCATCTCATCTATTTTGAGAGGTACAGTCACATATATCTCTCCACTGACTTTTTGGAGGGAGGAGCTAATATGACATTCAGATTTAGACTAGCCTAGCTTTTAGACACCCAAAGTGGAGCAGATGAATCCCCTTATAACTCACTTCTAGCAGGCTCATGTGGCTATTGAGATTTTGAGAGAAAGTCTTAGATTCTTCAGGGAGGCTAAATCCACTTCTGTCACCTTAGTCCACTCATTCCTCTCCATCATTTCCCAGAGTTTCTTTTGCTAAATGGTAGCCATAAAATAGTCACAAAGCTTGAGCCTTGCATCTGACGAGGATACCAGGAGGAAGATAAATATTAGTGCTATGTTTCTCAGAGAATTGTTTGCAGGGGGTATTTTTGGAGCTAGGAATAAAACACTTGGAGGGTTCATCATATTTTCTCATAGAAGAAAGCATTGCTTTTTTTACTTATAAATGGTGATGGAGTCTGTAATATGGGCTGGTTTCATAGCTTCTCTTTTCCTTGGGATATTAAGCTAGTGAGAAAGCAGAGGCAGGATGTTCTCGGAGAGAGACTGATGTGAGTAAGCAGAGCCCATGCCTGCAGCTGGCACTTTCCCTGGAGTCTGCATATAGTGCATTAACAGAACAGTGATGACCCCATGTGTAAGAAAGTGGGTAAAATGTCACACAAATGAGAAGTGGATCCCCCCTTTTCTCATATATATTTGTCCTTCAGCTTTTCCTTTATGTCTAACCATCTGCTTAATTCAAGATCCGCATTTTCTCCCACTTTTCCTTGTCTTTCAATATCAACATGACTACAGAAAAATGAGTCAGAGAGGTGAAAATCCCAGAAAAAGACACTTTTTTTTTTTTTTTCAGGCAGCTGGGAATGCGCTGTAGTATTCCTCATTTCTCACAGACATGAAAATGTCCACAAAGAGAGGCCACCCTTGACACCACCAGCTCTTTTGGAGACCTATGTCAGTTGTTAGGATTTTGTATTATTGTCTATGGGCAACTCTATTTTGTGCTGAGGACGGTAATTCCCTTCAAACTTTCTGGCGGAAGCCCCAGCTTTATTCCATTTAAAGTCACCCCCAAATCAATGCTTGAAAATGGATGAAAGAAAAATAAAAAAATCTCTAAGAGCACTCAGAAACTCTACAGAAAATAAATAATAATAAAAAAGACTTTGCTTGATGCTGAGGAGAGCATTCAATATCCAGAAAGGGTCTGACCCGCACTCAGAGGGGGTCAGCTTGGAAAGCAAATGCGGTTGTTCTGTGTGCACATTGATGTGCTTTAATGCTAGATTTCCAGTCAAGGGCAGCATGCTTCTTAAAGGCTCCATTTGTCAGAGGTAGGATATTGCATTAAGGATGAGGTATGAAAGGCTGAGAGCCTTGAGCAATTATAGTTTTGTTTAAAATCTTCTCCAAAGAGACAAGCCAGAAGGAATCAAAGGATTCCTTGATTTTTAACAGGGCAAAATTTCAGGTACTTGGAGGACCCAGTGATTTGCTATGGCTCACCCCTGCAGATAACTGGGCCTCTTGCATTAGCTGCCAGATCCTGGCTGAATGTTGTTGCCCCTCCTGCCCTTTCTTGTTATTCGGAGTGGCAAATTGTTTGATATTAGGCTTGCAGATGGTTTATGCTGGAAAGCCCTGTTGTAGACACTTGGTTTGGTCTAAAAATTACCTGCGAGGAAAGGAAGACAAGGGAGAGAGCTTCAGTGGGATCTGATTAAAGTTTCAAAAGCTGGGGAAGTAGGAGCAATGAGGTGAGGAGAGAGACACTTGCAGATGGTTCCTGCCAAAGGGCAGGCGAAGGACGAGAAAGCCCAGAGAGAGCTGGGGGTAATGCCTATCATCTCTTCAGTCATGCAGGGAGGTATGTTTTGAAATGATTTCTGATTATGCAGCCTAGGGATGGGCATGGAAAGGTGAATGGCCTGTCCTTTGGTCTCCTTTTTGGCCTTTTACATTCATCAAGTAAGAAGGGTCTGCCCAAAACAACCACCAGGCTGGGAGTTCCAGATTGTCAGTACATTAAATTGCTACTTACAACTTTCCCTTGAGGCTTTTGCTGCCCACCTGTCCTCCTTGTGCCTTCATCCTGCCAGGAGGATGAGGATCAGCTGCCATCCCTGAAGGCAGCAGGGTTCAGACAAGCCACCTACACACATGCGATATCAGGATCAGAGTTTGAGGTTTCAAGAGCTTCAATGCAGGGTCTGTATCCAGCTGTGGGTCCTTCACCTGCTCAGCCCATGGGTGCTAAAAAAGTACTAATGACACTTCCTTAATTCTGTCATGTCTACCGCTTTTCCGAGGGGAAGACCATTTGGCACGCATTTATGCTGCTGAAGTGGATTTTGGGTTGGAAATGGGTGGAGAAGCAGGCAACCATTAGGGAAAAGTGGCAATAAAGAAGTGATCTGAAGAACTGGAGATTTTCCAGGATTTGGGGAGGAAAACAACACGAGCAGTCAGACCCCGCAGCCTACAATACCTGTGTCTTCAACTTAATAAGGATGAAAAAGCAGTGGGGAGTGCTTGAAAAGGAGCATTGAAGAATAAAGATGCTATAAAATCTTTATAAGAAACCCTATAAGAAGTGAAGCTGGAGGACAGCTCAGTTTAATTTCCCTTAGATTTGTAAAACTCACACCATAAATTCTGACTCACTTAAATACTTGTAACTGCATTTTGTCTGAGACGTGGCCTATGGGAGCAGCAAGAAGCCTAGAGCAGTGCTAAGGAAGCCTGCAAGATTATTTCTGTGCTGAAAGACACTGTGGGTTTTGTTGCTTAGCTCCCCTGGGTCTTTCTACCCCAAGCACTTTGCAGAATGTCATGTCTGAGCACAAACTAATAGGCATTGCAATTAATTAGAAGACTCAAAATTAAAGAAAAAAATGGTTGATGATTTGCACAAAATATTAAGTACATGTACTGGAAGGGAGCTTGACTTTAATTATTCTTACAATGGAGGGGAGGAGGGCATACTGGACTGCAAGGAAAGGAAGAAGCGGAGTTGGAATGTTAAATGTGGAAAATGACTTAATCATTTTGATTTTGATTCCAGTCCTTGTGGCAGTGCTCCCATTAGCCGAGCCTCCAAGATGCACCCTAAATCAAGTTTCTCTCTGGAGCCTTGTATGTAGCTTATGACCAAAAAAAAAGCATTTTTCTCCAGCTGTGTCAGAGAATTTTTCTTTGTGTGTGACTCTAACATGATCACATACAAAGGACAAGCCAGTATTATTTTAAGCTTGAAAACAGTAGTGAGAGACCTTGGAGACCTTCCATATGCCTAATGAGGGATAGCACTGGGGTCAGAAGTGAGGCAGAGAGTCTCTCAAAACCCCTGCCCAAGGAAGAGAAAACACATAGAAGCCTGCCACAAGCGTGATTTTGTGTGATGCATGGTAGAGCTTTCAGCTTCTGTGAAGAACCGTTTGTCCTAGATGCTTCAGACTCTGTGTGGTATTTTTTTTCTGTTAGCCTCTTTTTTAGGAGCATAGGGGTTTCAGGCCCAGGCAAAACTCTAGTCTTATGGAAATCACAGCCAAAGCTCCAAGAAGTTGGACTAACTTTGGATTTCATCCCTGTAATTCATCATCCTTACGACATTGGAAATCGAGCTGCGTGCTGATGAACTGTCCCAGCTTTCTCTCATGGGCAAAGCCTTGATGCTCCTCAACTCATTGGAGAGATGGGCTCATCTTCAGCTAGGGATGTCACAGCAGGAAAGTATCTTCAAATCTGGGGCTTTTGATTAGATGTGGCCCACTTCATCATGATGCAAGTAGGAATGTGTGTCTGTAGGATACAGTGCAGGCAAATGGACATGTGTCTTACTCGGGGCAGTGCAGAATCAGCTCTGAGCTAGCATGAATTAAATGAAGTTTTTTGGAAGAGCTCATTAGTTTGGCTGAGGACATGTTCATATAACTTGGAGTTCAATGCAGAGGTGGTGATAACATCAGAGAAAGGCATCAGAGGTGGCATCAGAGAAAACCTTCAGTCTCCAGTGTGCTGGCAGTGGAAGAAAATGTCGCCAAACTCATCAAAAGAGGAAAATATTCATATTTTTCTCTGCTTTGCAGAGACTTGATGAGTGAACTAAGAGGCAGGAGCTGCACTACCTGTGAAAGGCGGGATTTGGATGATTTTTTGGAGGGAGCTGGTGGAGGAAAGTTTACGTGAGGTGAAGTTTTGCTCAGCCTACTGAGGATCAGAAGCTCAGTCTGCCTGGGGGCCTTTCTACAATGCAGGAAACCTAAGAGAAGCAGAAACGTTTGCTGAGAAACGAAGCGCTGCCTTTGTGCCACTGATAATCAGTAAGTTTGATGCAAACGCCTTTCCTGCTTAACGTTTCTCTCTTCTCTCAACCACCTAATCATCAAATAGCCATGCCATCCGCAGGCAGCGGGAGCACAGCAAAGGGACGTAATTCAGTGCAGCATGGCATAATCCTTGTACCCTTCCAAATTAAATGGCAGCTGAGCTCTAGTGTGGCACAAGTGGCCTCACTGTGGAGGGTGAACCATTTCATGGAGGCTCTGGGGAAAGGAGGTGAAATAAATTTTGCTTTAATGATGTGAGCTGTTATATGTCCATCGGGGCTCTGAACATTGTCTTCACACTTGGACACATTCATTGACTGAGGCACCGCCTGCCAATAATTTCTTTCTTTTTTTTTTTCTTAAATTAGATTAGCTCACTTTAGGATGATATCTCTCAGTGTGATTAAACAAATGTAGCAATTTAGCCAGGCGTTACGGGATTTCCCCATGGAGGCTTGATGAGAGATTCTCCATGAGGATGATGCACTTAATTAAAGGACAGAAATTGAAGACTGATACAGATGTATCCTGACATAGCAGCTGGGACTATGTCAGGGTGTCTCTGCTCGTAGAAGTCAAAGTAGGGAATAAGAAGAAATCAGGAATGAGCTGGGCAATGGGGGTTCATCCCCATCTCTGCGGTGACCTGGCTCGAGGTCCAACCCTGGTGCAAAGTGGGTCTTACCCCACACTTTCCAAAGCACAGACAGGCAGACACAGAGAGGACCTATCCCTGCAGATATTTTCCAGTTCCTTCCCAAGAGGCTGGAAAGCCAAAGGCAAAAGCCCCAGGAGTCCTCAATGTCTGAGCAGGAACTGTGGTCAAGGTGGGATGGTCAAAATTTCATTAATAAATAAGTACATGCTGGTGCTGTGCTAGATCAGATGCCCTTTCACCATCTCATGAGCCCTGGATCTTCTGTTGTCCTCCTGTTGTCTCCCTCTCTCACCCTTCCACTGCGTTTATGTCAAAGGGAATTATAACAAATAGCAATATTCTCTTTTCTCGGTAGAGGGAAGTGTTGGCTAAAATGAGCATTGCACGCCGCTACCTTGCAGCGCCACGTGCTAAAGGGAGTTTCTCATGCCATCCGCATTAGGCTGTGAAAAGCTTTTTAGAAGGTCCTGTGGCCACAGCAGTGAAAATCAAAAGTACTTCACTGAACATCAGCAGGTGCCACATCAGGGTAAAACCTTTCAAATTTCAAAGAAAAATACTGTTTTGTCAATGGTGTTTTTTTTTCAGAAAAAAAAATAATTCTGAGCAAGTGTATTTTTTAGCAAAAAGAGCAAAGGCAGTGTTTTAAACTAAAACGGTTTTCCAAACTTTCACATTTTCAAGAACTGCACACTTTTTTTCAGTGTCATTATTTCCTCAAAAAAGCAGCACCAAATATGTGGGGATTTAGAATAAGAGGAAAGTTTTATAAATAACCTGAAAAAATATAAATATATTTATTTTTGCAATGATCTGTGCTGTCTGTAAACATTTTTAAAAGAAAGCCGTGATTGCCTTATGGTGAACAGGTATGCGTTTTTTTGAGAGAACTGAATGGAAAGGTGGCATCAGCTGATTCCCTCCATAGTATTCATTTTACCAGCTTTCATCTGATGTGCCCTGGGTTTCAGCTGACTTGACTGAGCTTTTTTGCAGACATGCAGTAAGCCACTGTTACCTGGTTGTTTCTTTTGGAAAGGGAAGATTTTTGGCAAGGCGACATGTATTTTTAACCCATTTTATCCCTCTAACCAGCCTGTCTGTAGAGCTGCAGTTAACATTGGGTCTGCTTTGTGAACAGCTGCTCATGAAGTGATGCTCAAAGGGAAGGCAATTTAGAAATGGGAATTCAAATAACGAGTCTGTATTTGCACTGAAGACTGGAAGGAGGAGTCATTTTCTAGGATGAGTGTTGAATTAAGAGATGGAGCATGGCAGGTCCTCTCAGTCCTTTTCCTGCTATGGAACAAATTTGACAACTATTTTCCTTTTCATGTCATTTTCCCTAGCTTTAATTCATCTTCTTAATTTCCTTTATAAATACTTCTGTGTATTCCATAAGCTGATCTCAGACCGAACTAATTTCATCATCTCTGGAACAAGAATCTGCTGATGTTAGGAATATTTTCTCTATTTTTAAAGGGAAATGAAAAAAGGCAAATGTTCCCAATCTTTTACCTAGGTATAGCAGTGGCTTTCTTTCTTCCTCAAAAAAGTGGTAGAGGTGAACGTTTACATTTGTGTTAACTGTTATGGACTGCACAGGAAACAGGAGGTGGTTATCCCAAAGCCAGAAGATGGACTGAAAAACGAATTTAAAGCTAGCAAGTTTGTCTCTCTTTTCTCTGGCTCTGACACCAAATCGGTGATGCTAAGATCCTGTTGCCTCCCACTCTTAATTCCTGGAACTTTTCTGTGATTAAGCCTCGGATTTTGAATCCATTTGCCATTTCTTTTGCACAAACTTTACCTGAGGTCCCATCTGCCACACAAAGAAGCAGAGCCTTTAGCAGCCCCTTGCAACAGGAGCTCAGAGAGCAGCGAGCGCCTGCAAGAGTGTGTGTCCCCGGCAGCAAGGATGTTTTTGAGGTGCAATGGGTAAAGCTGGGAATGAAAGGGAATGAAGGCAAAGCAATGGCTGGGGAGCTGGGGGAAAGGTTGGAAAGCTGCTTGGAGTAAGGACTGCACTGAAGATAGTTCCTATGAGGACTCGTATGGAAGAGCAATTTTCAGAAGTGACATAAGCTGCATCATACAAGCCAATGTGTGTTGGAAGTGTTTAAACTGCTAAAAAAAAAAGAAAAAAAAAGGGAAAAAAAAAAGAAAAAAAGAACTCTTCTGCTTCTGAGGGTTGTGAGGAGAGAGAAAAGTACCTGCAGGGATGTGGCAGCACAGCAGGGTAGACCTGGCAGCTCTCTGAGTTGCACAGTCCTCTGATTTTAACTCTATGCAGTCTTCCGTCCATTCTGGCTCCTCATGAAAATGTCTTTCCCTTTGCATAGCCACAGTTCAACCTCATGAGTGCTTCAAAAGTCAAGCCATTCCCTCAAGATTAGTTTCCCTTTATCTTTTTCCACGCTTCTGCACTTCTTCAGGCTTTCCAGGGTTTGTTTTCCCATGGGGAACTCCCACCAGGGAGCAATCTGCCCTGCACATCCTTTCTCCCTGGCTTTTCTAGCCAATATTTCCCTCCACCCCCCTTCATTCTTGTTCTTCAAGAGGCCGAGGATGGGGCAGCAGCATATACCCTGATTAGTGACATGTTATCTGCAGAAGTCATGTCTTAGTGTATTTTGGATCCATCACTCAATATCAATTATTTCCACAGGAATTTGCTCTTGATGAAGGCACGATGGAGACCTGCTCTCCGACCAACATTGCTGAGGCCACAACTTCTCTTTGAGACCTTTCTGACACTTTCTCTGTTCTTCTCTGCGCAATCTGCTCCTTTCTCCCTTTTTATTTTCTGATCACTACCAAGCAAGGAGCAGCTCTCATGGGAGTGTTTATTAGAGCTCCAGACTCTCATTCCCAAGCAGTAATAGCTACTTCAGAGCCCTTCACTGTGTGAGTAAAGTGATGTCCATTTTTTCCCCCTGTTAATGAGCTATTTTACCCTGCTTGGTTAGTATTGTAGAGTCTTTTTACAATTCTTTGTGAGCCTCTTTTCACTTTACCACCCTGAATCCTTCAATAGCATCCTCAGACTCTGTCACCAGGCTCTCCACGTCCTTGCATGAGCAGGCTGAGGAAGACAAGCTGCGGGACTGTGCTGTGGACCCCTCTCCACCACAAATGCTGACTCTGAAATCCTGACTTTTATCCTTCACGGCCTCACCAGCTGCAGTTCCTCCCCACATGGAGGACCTTCCCGGTATTCCCATGGCAGTTCCATTTCTGTAAAAGCCACTTTTCCCGTTCATTAGGAATGTTCAACCAAAGCAAAAACTTCAAGTAACCTGAAGAACTTTCAGATGAAGGAAAAGCAGCCTCGCATCTGCTCCTTGGGCCCTGAGGTGCCCTGGGAAGGGACTGGTGCCATGGGCTCCTGTGGCACACGGCGGAGCAGCTGGTCTGCTGGCCCCAACACTGCCAGACTCCTCCACTCTTCCCCCCTCCCTATCCATCCTTCCTCCCCAATCCTCCCTCTTCTGTCTTCTCCTCTTCTTCCTTTCATTCCTCCTTCCATTCCTCCACATTTCTCCTTCCTTCTTCATCTTCTCTGCCCCTCCTTCCCATCCCTTCCTTCCCCATGCTTGCACCATCTGTTCTTCCCCATTCCTCCTTCTCCCCCATCCCTCCTTCCTCCCCATCCCTTCTCCTGCCGCATTCTTCCTCCTCATTCATCCTTTCTCCTCACCACTCCTTCTTCCCTCTCCAACCACCATCCTCCTTCCTCCCCATTCTATCCTCCTTCCTTCTTCTCCTTTTCCTATTCCTTTCCTCCCCATTCATCTTTTCACCCCATCCCTTCCTCTTCTCATTCTTTCCCCCATCCTTCCCCATCCCTCCTTCCTCCCCATCCTTCCTCTGTCCCTTTTTCTCCAACTCTCCTTCTTTTCCATTGTTCTCCCATACCTCCTTCCTCCGCATGCTCCCCCTCCCTCTTTATTCCCCATCCTTTCCCTATCCCTCCTTCCCCATTTTTCATTCTCCTCCAACCTTCCCTCATCCCTGCATCTTCCTCATCCTTCCCCATTCCTTCTTCCTCTCTAACCTTCCTCTCTCCCTCCTTCTTCCCCACCCCATTTTTCATTCTCCTCCAACCTTCCCTCATCCCTGCATCTTCCTCATCCTTCCCCATTCCTTCTTCCTCTCTAACCTTCCTCTCTCCCTCCTTCTTCCCCATCCTTCCTCTATCCCTCCTTCTCCATCCCTCCTTCTTCTCCATCCCCCCATGCCTCCCCATCCCTCCTTCCTCCTCATCCTTCACCCATCCCTCCCTCCTCCCCATTTTTCCCCATCCCTCCTTCTTCCCCATCCTTGCATCCCTCCTTCCTTCCAATGCGCCCCCTCCATCCCATCCTTCCCCCATCTCTCTTTCTTCCCCACCCTTCTCCCATCCCCCCTTCCTCCTCATCCTTCACCCATCC
>NW_010585678.1:0-28888 GCF_000705375.1 Tinamus guttatus | reverse complement strand
CCTAAAAAATCCTGTAAAACATGAACAAAAAGCATCGTAACTGTGATAATTAAATAACCAAGAAACCCCTGTTGTGTGCGTCTCGTTGACGTAAGCAATTCTGTGACGAAATGCTGGTTTTCCCCCCAATGATGTAGCCACTAAATATGGAAAAGCCACTCAAAGAACACTTTGTGATGGAAGCAAACTCCACAAATCTCTGCAACTCACTGTCAGAGACGTGGGAAATGCCACTGGATGGGGATAGGGGGGAAAGGGAAGGCGGAATAATGCAGGAATATTAACCCAGCTTCAAAACGCGTCATTAAAGTCTTGCAGCCTGACCTGCAGGCAGGCGTTCAGAGTTGTCCGAGGTCTGACACTTTAGGAGCTGTTACATAATGCACAATTATAAAATCATGCTCCAGCCTCTTTAAAATACCTGCCTCATTACAACCGGGTAATTATGCCGCGCTTAATGGAGCCGGGCAAGGCAGTTGCACGCACCCAAGAATATTACTTTCCCTGACATTGGCAGCTTAAAATACTGTGTCTCCCGGCCCGCGGGAAGGCTTAATCCCTCCAAAGCTCCCCATCGGCGGCATCTTCACCCCAGTTCCCGTGCCCGCTCCGGCTCTCGGGTTACAGGGGTTGTCCTTTCCTGCCGGACGGCCGCGGGCTCCGGGCCACCGCCGCTCCCCATATTAGTGCAGAGCGCGCTCCGCCGTGACGCACTCGCCCTCTCTCCCTGCTGGGGGCCGAGCACCTCGTCCTCGCCGCTTCCCAGGCGGGATTGGAGCCTCCGGCGCTGAGCTATGCGCTGCGCTGCCCGTGCCGCCGGACGGGCTGCCGGCAGCGCCTGCAGCAAGAGGGTCTGGAAAGCGCTGCAAGTATCCTAAGAATTTCTCTTTATCTCTTTTTATTTATTTTGCAACGGAGCTGCCCATCGGGAGGTCTCGTCTCCCTCCGTGCGTGCACGGAACCCCGGTTCACCGGGGCTGCGGATCGACGGGGCAATAACCGCGGCTATCGCTGTGGCGCGCGGCGAAGTTCACCAGCGCGGCTGTGGGTTCGTTGGAGGTTTGAGCTCTTTTATCCCCCGCACTGGCCGAAGAGAGGGTTCAAATTCTGCTCTGGGCTCTGTCGGCGTAAATCCCGATCAGCTCGTTTGACTTCGATGGGGCTAATCCATATTTACACAGAAGTTTCCCTAAGGACTTCCCGTTTTTCGCTCGAGGTGACAGTTATTGTGCCAACGTCAAAATACATCTGATCTAGCCGGATTCCCTGTCTTGAGCCATTAATTATTCTCTGGCAAAAGTTTCTGAGAAAGATCTGTTGTATTTGACCACCTCCCCCCCATAAAAACAATATACAAATTCTGTTGCTAATTTTAGAAAGTAATAGGGATTCTTTTTTTCCTCCTCTTGAAACTAAACCTAATCTGAAAGATAATGTATTAAGATTTAAATATAGCATGCGATTTTATACTGCAGATGAATATTTTCTCTCATTCTTAACATGTTTAGATTTTTTTTCAGTCTTCTGCAGACAGCTGTTAGATAAAGAAAGAAAAGTAAATAGTTGTTATGAGACCATATTGCAAAGCTAAAAAAAAAAAAGAATCATCACATCAGCATGGGAGAAAGAAGCCAAAATAAATCTTCTCTTCCTGTATTTTTTGCCCGTGTCCCATCCTTTCTTGATACCTCTGTAGTAGTACTTGAGCTAAGGAAGTACTTGAGTTCATGGATGTAATATCCTAGGGTCCAGAATAAAGTTTCTGTAGGTCCATGGTGCTCTTGTTACTGCTGGTTTGGTGAGCTTTAAGCTAAGACTTTGAACTCTTCACAGAAAGATGAAATTTGCTCCTAACATGCACTTTTAAGAGTCTGATCTGTAAAAAAATGTCCTATTTATTAAAAGAACTTTTCAGTTTTCTCTGTGTTTTACCCATTTTGTTAAATCTGGGAAGTGCTGGGTTGATAGATCTTGTTCCATGTGTTATGACTGAGCCGAATAGTCACGATCCTGCCAGGATCTCTAATTTCCAGCTATTTCCCATGGGAGGCCAGAAACCCCAGGAACAACTCATTGACTTGCATGGTGCCTCTTCTGGAGGGCATGGAGAATGGCCATGTGACCCCCAAATTTAGAAAAGAAAGAAAAGGAAAAAATCTGATGATTTTGGACTCCTGGGAGCACAGCAAGTGGGTAAATAGGAGGTTATGGTCTGAAAACATTGAAACTTTCTGGGCTGTGGTTTTCTTTTATTAATTAGCTAAAGCGATGCTCAGAACCTGAAACCAAAGCTTTTAGGCACATCTCTGGTGCCTAATTCTGCTCGCTAGCTCCTAATAGGGTGAATCAGGAGACTGTTTACTGAAGTGCGTGACGCAGCGTCAATGTAAGAGCAGCAACAGGGAGAAGGAGGCCGCGTTTATGAGCATAAAAGTTCCCTGATAGTTCAGCACCAACAGTGAAAATTCCTGAATACCCACAAAGCAAAGAGTTTGAATGTAGCTGAAATAAGTTTTCTGGAACACCTCCAGAACTATTTTAAGGGCCTGATCCAGTGCCTGGAGATTCCAAAGGTAAAGTTCCTGTTGTTGACTTCTTTGGATCAGGCATTGCATTTCCAAAATATTATTTATCCTCTTAGAATATTCTAAAGGTTTCTTTTAGATATTTTTGGATAACTATTATATCAAATATAGTGTCTTTTGTATCCCTTTAATGCTTGGATTGGTTAGCATAAGAAGGAAATAATGCCCAGCAAATTCTAATTTGCTGTGCGTTTAGTGATTTGTTGGAAAAGCCTTAGAAAATCCTTTGTGTGTGTGTGTGTAGTTTCCTAGGGATGCTCAGTTTTACTGCTGCTCTTATAGGTCTGTCCTATTCAGTAACTTTTAAACCTACTGGGCAATTGGTACAAAGGCTCTTGACTCAGAGATACTTGGTTTCTGCAAGATTCTCCTCTACAAAGAGGTTCCTGGTTAGAGAGTAGGAAGAATCAAAGGATAAGAAAGTGACTCCAGTGTGCTCCAGCCAAACTGCAGCCCAGCGCATATCCACAAGATACCAGTCTACTTTGGCAAAGTAATTTTTTATAGGTCTTGTTTTGCATTGTATATTTACAATGTACAATTTACATTGTATGATATTATATTGTTTTGTATAATATAGTATGGTATTGCTTTTATTTTATTTTAGCTTAGTTTAGTTTAGTTTGGTTTAGCATTTTGTTGCCAGGCCAGTGACTTCCTGACCTATATTAACCGCGCTGGTGGGTTCTGGTAACGCTGGATGTAGGTGACATAAAGCTAGCTACATGGTTATAAAGGGAACATGGGAAATGAAGCCCAGGGTTTTCAGACCCAGGGATTATCTCATTTTCAATTTCATCCAAAAAGACTCTGTTGTAAAGATTTAGTGCCTGATCCATGCCTGCTGAAGTGCAAAGGTTTTCCTGGACTTCAAGAGGCTCTGCACGGGGTTGCTGTGCTGCAGACCTGATGTTATGAGGTCAGGCTTGAGTGTTTAAAGGGTAGAAGCTCCTCACTGTTCCTCACTCTTCCTCGCCTGCCTTGGAGCAGCACCGTGCCCCATGTTCCCACCAGATGGGGTGGGACGTGACCAGGAAAGCAGAGGGGTCAGCAAGGATCATTCCTCCTTCAGGCTCTGATGCGGGAGCTCTACTTCTCCAGCCTTACTGATGGCCACCACCACCATCGCCCTCCTCCATAACCTTGGCCCTCCCTCATCTCTCCTTATGTATAAACATAAAATCAGGCATAAAGTTGCAAACGTGGTCAGTGCATGTTAACAGCCTGTGGCAGGGACAGGCCTGCTGCCAGCACAGCCCTGGGATGAGGGGAGCACAGAGGTGGCCCAGAGCCACCTTCAGCCCTCTCCTCCTGCCTCTGGGGCCTTACTCTAGTTGTATAAGTCAAACACAGCCTCTGAGTGACAACCTTCTCTCCCTTTGCACTGCACTGTGTTTATGGTGAGGAGCACCTTGTGAGGTGGCTGACGTAGAGCAGGTAGTCAGGATAGATTCATCCCTTTTTACCAGAAATGCCTGAATGCTGCCAAACCAGGGCCTTCAAAACTCAAACCATGACAGCGCAGGGCTGGGAAACAGCATCCTGTGCGTCAGGTTTACAGCAGATCTAATGCAGAGGTGCGTAATGAGCTGGGCCTGGTGCTCTGTGCTGTCCTCACTGGTCATCTCCAGCAGAAAAGGAGCATGAGTGTTGTGTCCTGGCAGGGCAGGATGCATCCTTGCCTGTGACATCTTCAGCCCATGATGCCCTCAGCTCACCATGGTCTTGGCTCGCAGTGCCTTTGGCCTAAGATACTCTCGGCCCTCAATGATGTTGGTCCATGATGTCCTTGGGCCTTGATGCTCTTGGCTCATGATGCCCTCAGGCCACAGTGCCCCAGCCCCCCGTGACCTTGCCCTGTGATGCCCTCAGCAGCAAAGCTTTCAGCCCTTGATGCCCTCAGTCTGCCTTGGCCTTCTTTGGCAGCACTCAGTGGCTGTAAAACTGCTGCAGACCAGCCACATCATCCCAGTAGTTTGCTGGTTTATTTCCCAGTGTGGAAATTGTACCACACACTGCCTTTGTGTCAAAAAAAAGAAAGGACCAGTCTGGGAGCAATGTTGTCTTAACTTTTCTGAGTTCATCACATTACTCCTCATTAAGCTGAATCCCTGCTCAGTAAGGAAAAAAATCTGGGCAGCAATATGCGACTATCAGAAAGTTTGGTGCCTCCATTCAAATACATATTTGAGCCTTTGATACTGCTTTGACTTAGAAACCATGCTGAGAAGTGCATAAGGGCACGTAGGCTTCTTGTAGAGGTCACACAGTGTTTCTCATGACAGACATTTCTGGTTCTTCAGATCCTGCATAAAACCCAGAGGGATGCTGTTGCGGAAAAACACATCATGAAATGGTGAAAACAGAATTGTCATTAGATCCCGTACCAAAGATCCTGACTTGGGTCCCACTTGCAGTTAAGAAATGAGTAATACGTTACTGAAGACTCAGTGAGGTAGATTTCTGTAGTAGTAGAAACATGTATGCTGAACCTTGGTTATACATGCTGTCATATTATATCAGCCTACCAATGGCATAATTCTCTTGCAAGAGGATTTTCTCTTCTCATTTCAGTAACCAACATTTTATCTTGAAGTGCAGAGCACCATCAGTTCCTATTCATTTAAATTGTGGGAGCTCGACTTGCTTGGTAGTTTTCAGGACCATTTTACCCAAAACAAGACTCAGAATGGGATACTTCCCACACTGAGGTCCTTCCTTATGTTGGTTTTAACTTTCTTCTGCAAGCTAGTTTGAAAGCTAGTTTTATGTTCATAGCTAGTTTTTCATATGTTTGATTTTTTCTTCATACATTATTTCTTTCAGGAGGTTTCTATAATATTAACAAATGTAAAAGTTGTTCTGATTAGCATGGGAGATTATTGCTTATAGCAACTACACCGTGTATTAGGCTACCCATTAGTCTTGCTGTTAGAGCGCTCTGCAGAATTCAATAAGTGACATTATTTACACAGTTGCCTTTATGAGCTCAGAAAACTTTGCAAAAATGTATTATAACCTAGGCAATAGCTTTGCTAAAAAGCAAGTTAGCTTCATTGATTGCTGTTCCTCACTTTGGTTACTGAACTGCACTCTAAAAATAAATTCAAAAACATAATTGAGATCAATCGCTAATTGATTTTAATTTGTCGTGTCCAGTTAAAAGCAGAACCGATGCTTTCTGGAATGTTACTAATGTTCAGGAACGTTATAGAGCTGTGTATAGGAGAATACATCAATAGAAGAACCTAAGATCTCTTAATTTGGGCTTCATACCGAGTTTTAGGCACTTAAATGTCAGACTAAAGTTCGAGTGTTCATCAAAGTCCTATGAGGATCTTCACTGTCAATGAAATTCCTATTAAAAGCTCTCCTGTGAGACTCTGCTGCCTGTAAAGCTGGTTCCTTGTATCAGAAGTTGCAGGCATCTGCCAACTGCTGAAGAATAGGCCTCCATGAGATATTTGGATGGTGGTCAGCTAGAGAGAGTCTCAAATATTGAAATAATGGTGGAGCTGCCGTGAGAGGTGTGCTGATCGTGCAACGAGAGTGCAGCTGAGCCACTTCACAGCGCCTTTAACTTTGGCTCTGTCTGGGACAGCATCCCTGAGGGCAGGGATGGCCTTTGCAGCGCAGCTATGTCCCTTTGCCTGGCGAGCGGGGGGCTCGGGTTGCAGTTCCCACTCGGTGCTCATCCTCGCGCTAGCGATGCTCCTGCGAACGCTTCGCTCTGCCATTGCGGCCTCCCTGCCCCGTCTCTCCGAAACGCCGTCCCGCTCCCTCCGTGGGGTTGCGCTCCCCCGCGCGTTGTACAGCACCACCAACCGCACGCGCCCTGGGGCGAGAGGAGGGAGGACGCGGCCCAAACAGAGGGCAGTCTATTTATAGGGTGACTATCTCCCACTCCCTGGCAGGCCGGGTGCTGGCGAGGTGGTGTCATGTCGCGGGCGACACTGGTCTGTGTGTAATTCAGCCCTTTGCTCAGCCCTGGAGCAGAAAAGAAGTGGAGATCTGAGCTATCCGACTGAGGGCAGGAAGGCAGGGACCGCTTGCCCCTCTAGGTTTTCAGTAATGTTTATTGTTTGCTGTTGCATCTGCTTATTTTTAACTGTCTAGCTTTCTTGTCCATCCCATCCCACTTTATAACGAAGCTGCATGAATATTATGTTATAGTGCTGAAGCCCAAATACGAGAAGCCCAAATACAAAATTTTGGTTTATGTCTTTCAGCCTGTTTGGCAGTAGGGTGAAAAAGACAGGCTATAAGATTTAGGCTCAATCCCACGATTCAGGGATGATGAAACCATAAAGTGAAACTGTGATTGTCTAATCTGTCTCCAGAAGAGCTGAGAATTCCCAAGAATTCTCTATTGTTGAGCTAGATCAAATACCATTCGGAAAACATGAACTGCAGGTGGTGGATTATCCATTAGTCAGTCTTTGGTAAATCATGGTTAAATTATTTTGTGTATGGTATGGACATTATACCTAGTTTATATTTCTTTGCTTCCAGTTCTGGCCACTGGATTTCTTCTGTCTTTGTCTGACAGATTGCAAAGCCCTCCTTGATACCTGTAGCGTGGTTAGAGCTTTTTGTCTAAAGAAAGAGCCCGAGTGGTTATTCTATTCTGTACTTCATGTTTGGTATGGCTGAGGACTCTGCATCGTTTTCTTATGAGCCTTTTTTTTCCAGTCCTTTAACCATCCTTGTGTCTATTCCCTAAACCTTTCAAATTTATCAACACAACCCTTGAGTTGTGGGCATCTGAAGTGGACACTATACTCAAGCACCATCCCCATCAAATTATAGCACTTTCCTCTAAGCCTTGACTGCCTGATCCCTGCATCAGTTATTCCATTACTTTACCCAGAAAACAGACAGGGTGACAGGCCCTCAAATCTTCCTGTTCATCCTTTTCAGCTACTGCCACATTTGTACTTTTCTCCTGGTGCTTTGCAACCTTTTTTCCTGTGTCACTATACATAGGAAAGCAACACTAAGTCTCAGGATACATCTTGGCCCCATCTTTGCTAACTCTGGGGGTAACTACCCTGACTTGTTGATGTAAAAAGTCTGGCTATGGAAGCTGCTGTATGTTGTTCTTCTTTATCACTTTTAAAATGAAAAGAATGTCATTCTCAGTATGATATTGCTCCATTGCGTGTTTCTTTCCTGAGTACAGAGCAGAAAAATATATTGAAAATTTCTGCCCCTTCCTTGATGTCGTGCCTGGCAGAGCTCATAGTATTCATTTCGTTTCTTACGTATTTGGAAAGTTCCTCCTTGACTTTAAAAGGCTGGAGATGCCTTAAAAAGGCTAGAGATGCCTTAAATAGGCCAGAGATGTCTATGGCCACAGATTTCTCACTGTGTCTTTTTATTTTATCATTCGAATATGAATTGCATTTATTGTTCTGGACTTTGAGGTTTTTTTTCTTTTTCTTTTCTTTTTTTTTTTTAGGTATTTTACATGGTTACACGCATGAAGCATTTCTTTGCACTCTGCAAGACATTTCTCTCTGTGTAAGAAATGAGACAGAAACTTTCCTGAGCCCGTCACTGCCCAGGAAAGCAACTGCACTGTCACACTGTGACAGGACCTTTCCCTTCCCACAGCCCTGAATGGCCAGCTTGGCGCTTGAAGGGCATTCCAATGGGTATTTGGAAAGAGCTGGGAATCTAAGGAAGGGAAAAGCCCCCAACATCTCAGGAAAGGTGAAATTCATTCTCTGCAGAAACCCTTAGCAGAAGAAATCTGCTTTGCATCACCCAATCTTGACCTGCTTTTGGACAAGGGGCAGACTAAAGGGAATACCACCCTATTGCCTATTAACACAGCCATCTGGTAGCTGCACTCACATCATATCATAACAGCAGCTGAAAATACCCTCTTTTCCCCCCTTCTGAAGTATGGTTACATGATGGTCCATGATGCCTCTTCTTCTGGGTTTCTAAACACATAGTTGGGACATATGAAAGTGGTACCAGGAGGGACACATTGTAGCCCCTCTTACTGTGATTTCCCAAAGCATGACTGAATCCCTATAAGTCTCTATGCTTCCATTTACCTGAAAATACCAAAATTCAACCTTTCAAACCTATTGATTCTGGGGTCCCACTGTGAGAGACCCAAGGCATTCCAGATGTGACTAAACATGAACTCTAGGCTGATGCATATTTACTTATTATGATTTTATATTTCATACTGCTGAATGTCCTAGATGCAGAGGAGGAAAATGATTTTCAAATGAGAATATTTTCACTATCCTAAAGCATAGCTATACTTGGAATACAGACTTTAATCAGTTATTTGCTGGAAGAATATATAGCAAAACCCCAATGACTGCTGGATTGTCCTCTCATCTTTGTATCACCTATAGGTTTGCAGTACTTGGAAGAAACATGATTTTTCTGTGAAAAATTTAGGCTGTTTGTATGCACCACGTGGCAGGGACTATCCACCTTCCCTATGTGCTCTGAGAATAATAATAAATATTAATAATAATGATGGATTTGGCTGTTCCAAGCACCTTGTAGGTAGCCAGCACTGAGTGGGGATACCACTGCTGTAAAAGCAGCGGTATCTCCAGGACAGACTGTGGGAGCTGCCAAGGGCTCATATCATCAATCATCATCCCACCAAGCCCAACAGGCATTCCCTTCCCCAAGAGCTTTTGTACCTAAAAAAATGCCAAGCACTCATGTAAGTGATTGCAGTAAAGATCTGCCAGAGGAAAATGTTTTTTTTTCAGGTCACAACCAAAGAGGCTACTTAGCATAGTTTTACATGCTGCTAATGTGATTTTATTGCTTCTAGAACCTGACCTACTATTGCTGGGTGCTGCTTTATTATGTGCTATGGAGGCTTTTACTCATTTGGAGCTAGGCCAGGGCGCTCTTGCGTGGTCTAGGTGTACTCAGCTCTCCTCTTCACTGAGGAGACTGGAATGGCTGTGGATGGGGGAATTAGACAAGGATGGCCAGGAACCTGCCCTATCTTTGCAGCTGCTTTCATCTGCAGCTGCTGTTTCTACTGCTTGTGTGGGATGGATGGAGAGAGGATGTCTCCGTGCTCCCTTTCACAGTGCAAGGCCATCTTTTCTTTTGCCCTTCACTGCAAACTCCAGAGTGGAGTTGAA
The DNA here is from genome assembly GCF_000705375.1 of Tinamus guttatus. Next base: position 19,164 of record NW_010585678.1, on the reverse strand, counting down.
GGATGAGGAAGAGGAAGGTGGGAGAGAATCGAGAAACTGCTGTCGTGAGACAAAGAGCTTTCATTAATCCATTACCACAGGGGACCACAGAGCAGACTTCTTTTCCATTGCTAATAGACAGGTGGCCTCCACGGCCAAACTGCCTGGTCTTGCCATCACCTGTACTCCTTAAAGTATTTAACAGTGTGTAGAATATTTAAGAATCAAAATTAGTTTTTCTGTATTTTTTTTTTGTTACTAGTTGTGACTTCCTTTCACATTTTGCAACATGAAATCACTAGAACGAATGCTTCCTGATTATTGTACTTTTCTTTATTTTTTTTGAAAGAGATTTAGCAGCATTTTGCATATGATACACAGCTTTATTTGTTTTTTTTAATAGTTAAATGCTGATCCAGGCAACAGCATCTCAACTGTGAGATGGGTTGCTCTCTGAGGTGCTTAAACACACTTTGAGAAGCCCCTATTTTGACAAATGGTGACTTCTATGTGAGAACTGTCCATAAGGACTTGTATTTTGAAAACCTGAAAAATTGCTACCGAAGCAGCAATTTTGTATTAGAAATGGGAAAGATTTTTTATTATGGAGGTAAAATCTTTGGATGCCAATGTGGTTTTGCTGTCATGTACAGTGAGCATGAGTGCACATGTAGTTTTAAGTCTAAGTAGGTATTTGCATGAGCATAGTTACCTGCCTTTATTTTCAAAATTTATTTTGTAAGTAAATGCAGGGTTTTGATCATGCAAATTCTGTTCTTGTCTCTTACTGCCTAAAACATTCCTTTGTCTCTCTTGGTGGGGAGAATAGATAAGTCGTATGACAGACTTAACATTAGAGCTTTGGAGTTACTCTCAATTTAGTCTGACCCAAAGAATCCTGGGCTGAGCAGAGCTGAGCTCTCTTCCAAAGCAAAGGCAGTAACGTGCTGAGCCTGGGACTGAGGGAAGTATTGCTGTGGGATAGGATAGGATGGTGTCTGCCTGCTCGAGCCTGGGAGATGGACAGTGCTCTCGGAGCGCTGTTTGCTTTGGGCACTAGGGAACATGCTGTACCCGGTCACGGGCATGTGACAACAGCTGCCAAACCGGGCTGGAAAATCCAGGGATTGGATCTCAAAGAAAAGAAAATGAGATAGCTGCTGCCTTAAGTTAATGACTTGAGAGAAACAAACAAACAAAAAGGGAGTATCTTAGGCTACATCTTCTGGGTTTATCTATTCAACATCCTTCTGTCATAGGGAACATTATTTTTATCACTTTAAAGAAATAGAACTGAGAGTAAATTGCATGCCTAAGATCCTGAAGAAACTGGGCTGCAGAGCTGAGCCTGCATCCTACTCTAGTAAACCAACTGTTAGACTATCTCTTCAAACCATACAGCAGAGAGAGCCCAAGCATTCTCCCTCCAGTCCCAAGGGCCAGACCTTCATTCCAGCTTTCATTCCAGTAGCTTTCCAGAGCAGATATCTCCACCACCAGACATTTTTTTTCTCCCTATTCAGCTTCTTAGGAAAATATTCTTGCTTTTGCTTCTTTCCAGGTATGAACATCTTGCACCCCAAAGGCCAGCACTGGGATCAGGCTTTTAGCTAACAGAATCTAACAAAGTTAGATACACTTCATGGCTTGTACAGTTGATAATATGTAGAGGGAAGGCTATTCTGTGTGGCGATTTGGTTCTCATATAACCTGAGACAGTGTTTGGAGAAGCCTCTGTCTCTGCACAGAATCCATACCCTAGGGTAGCTGTGTTCTTTACATATGCTTTTCACTGAAATGAGATGACTCTAAAATGTGGTGTTTTGGTGAAAAAATACCCCAAAAGTTCTAGTCTTCAGAGAGGCTGAATTTTTCAGCCAAGTCTATGTTGGACTTCTTTAGTCAAAACAGACTTCTACTGCCTCACTTTTTCTCTGCATGGAAATATTCCTTCTGTAGGAATAATGGAGCATTCAAAGTGTGTGACCACGAGCAGTTTGAACCCTGAAGTTTCTTAGCACAGTAGAAATTCTAGAAATGCACACTCAGCAAAAGTGCTGAAAATAAAAGAGTTCATCCTTCATCCACAAGAGTAAAATGTCTGCAAAATATTAGAAATGAAACTAAAAAGGAAGAAAAATTAAAATCAAAAGGAAGAGAACATGTATTACTAGTTCAGCCAAAAGAACAATTGCACCTGCTAGTACCAAGAACAGCTTCGTCATTCGATGCATGGACTCCTTCCAGCTTGTCAAAACAAATACTGCAAACCCAAGGCTGTTTGTTGCATTAGCCATAAACCAGTGGGCATAGGAAGCTGAAGCTCGGTTTAGCACATAAGCCAGGCACCAGTTACCACCTATGCAAATATATTGCAGTTTAGCAAGTAGGAGAGCTGGTGAAGATGTGAAATGACATTGGTGACATACTTTGTGGCCCACCTCCTCTGAACAGAGTGTTGATGGAGCCCAAGTGCTAAGTCAAGCTTCAAGTGTTATTATTATCTACTATTTTGTTAAGAGTACTTTTAAGGCATCCATCACCTTGATATACTTAAGACCAACCTTTATTCTAGGATTTTGCAGTGTACAGCAGCAGCTAACTTCAGATCCTAAATGACATATTTATCAGTGATCACTCTAAGAAAGAACCTGCATGCAGCTGTGAATGAATAGAAGGGAGTTCCTTATCTTATTGTGAACATGACCTGGATAGAGGCAAGATATTTTTCTCAATATGACTGAATTCCAGAGAATTCTAGGTCTGCCCATACACACCTTAACCCATGACAGAAGAGGCTACATCATAGCAGCAGTGCAGCCAAGGCTCAAATCTTTCTATGTTGCTAAGGTCTTGCACCCTGAATGTCACATGGGAGTGAATTGGCAGTCAGATGTGTACATATTCCCTGTGTAATGTGCTTGAGTGGTCTGATTTGTTCAGAAGGCTGATAGCCTCACATTGCAGTTCACTACATTCTTGGCAAAACAATTTCAAAAGTTAGCCCCAGGTTGAGTATGCTGCAATAATACAACCTTGAAATGACAGAGACCTGAATTACTTTGATGAAAACTCCATTTTATAAAGATATTTACAATCTTCTTGATACTTGAAGCAAAAGAAAGGCATTCCTATGCAAATAATCCTCCAGGCTGCAAGTGACACAAAAGACAAATGTGGAAAGGGATAATGTGAGGAATAAGGAAGCCCACAATTTTCTTGTTAGAAGTATTCTAATGTATTTCTTGATAGGCATCACTCTGATTTAGCTTTTCGAGGTAAAATCATCTGGTTCCTGTCTATTTTGAGAAATGGATGATCAGAAAGACAAGGGCTGCACCTTTTGGCAAATGGTTGCAAGATAGTTTGTTATTGGTTTCCATGATGAAACCATGTAAACAAGACCTGTATGACTTTGCAACCCAGATTTTACTCAGGGTATTGACCTATTACCCGCAGCAGAGCTATCAACAAGATAAAGGAATGCAGAGAGGAAAGTCAAGGGGGAAAGAGCAGTTGAATCAACTAACCTACGGGAACCCTCTGGAAAGAGATGCAATTGCTCCTGTCTGCATTGCCTTTTGATGGTGACCTTGAGGCTTCCCCAAAGACAACACCTGCAGGATATTCAGATGGTTAATCCTGAACCCAGAGTCAGCTACAGCAAATGTGGCCTTTAGAAAAACAGGCTTGTTAGTGTTCGTGGGCTAATTTATCAGAACTCCGTCTATAGGCTGCAGGTGATGTGCTCACAGAGGCAGAAGATGAAGAGAGACAGAGCACAGGGTGACATGACATCTCTTCGGAGACTGCTGTGCACCAACCAATCCACAAAAACCAACGCTATCAACTCCAGTTAGGCCTCCCAGTTGCCTAAATTGTATCCTCTCCTCCCAGATTTCAAAGCTGACAGTGTTATTTTGTCTGTTGACTGCTGATCTAAAAGCTGCCTCTAGAACCAGAGCTTGACGGATGGGAAAACTAGCTTGCCCACTCAGTGGGAAGAGGGCCTCCAGTTGTGGGAATAATTGCTACATTCCATGATAGCGTAAGGAGTGAGGCAACCCTGCCTGTGAGGACTTCCACAGAAATGGCATTTTTTATAAAATGTCTGAAATACCTCTTACAGGCACCCCATTAAACACTCCTCTCAGCCTGGCCACAGCCAAGTCTGAAGTCCTCTGAACTTCTTGTCCCCCAGACAGATGCCACGGTTGAGTTCTGCTATTCAGTACTATGGCTACTCATAATTTTAGTACATCAGGTCATCACTTGGTGCAATGAAGAGAGCCCAGGTGCCTATCTAAAGTTTTGCACATGAGGAGCATCTTGCTGGCCGTGGTAAGGGTTGCACAGACTCTCCCAAAGGCAATGCCTCCTGCACTCCTTGTGGCACCGTGTGTGTTGGCAGACTTCTCTGCTTAGCGGGGATAGAATTTGGACCACAGCTGGTAGCCAGGCAGGCCACCAAGCGCATCAGCCATTTCTCATTTTCTGATGCACAGCAGCTGAACTTTTTTTCTTTTTTCTTTTCTTTTCTTTATAAAACATGTTGAATTTGCCATGCAGGAAAATGTCCCCTTATTCTCATGCTTGTTTGTGTCCACTTGTAGCAAAGGCACAGCAGTTTGGGAGCTGTTTTCCCTTCTGGCTTAAAGCTTGCTTTCGGCACAGGGTAGCACATGCATGCACAACATGTCTTGTTAAGATACCGAGATCCTGTTTCTAGGTGCAGATCTACAGTGTGATCCATGTAGTCAGGGAAATAAAGCTAAAAGTGCATGTAAATTCTGAGCTGCTGTTGCGGGTCTCGGGTACCATATGCTGTTCTCTGGGAGAGTAGGATTTCAGCCCAACAATTAAACTCCTTGGGGAGTCTTCTCTGCTGCCCTTGTCAGAGTCTTTATGTGAAGTTCCTACCCTTGAACTCAAATGAGGACTGAACGCAGCCAGGAAGAACTGAATGGTTTTTCACAATATAGTTATTCTGATCACTTTAAGGGATTGATTCACATCAGTGTTTGGCTTCCTATTCTAGCTTACAGACAAGTGATTCAACCTTTGCCATTTCAAGGAGGAAAAGAATAAGATGAGAGCCACAATATTAATCTCTGTGTAGCAACAGCATGTTATTTTACAATGAGAAGAATGAAGCTCATGTTGCTGGATGAGAAGCAAAACTAATTCTGCTTTGTTTCCTGTGGCTTTAGGTCCTGCCTAAAGGACCTCTAACTTGGCCTTCCAACTCCATACATTCTTCCTAGTTATTTGTGGACTAAATGGCAATGTGTGCAATGGCTGGCTTATTGCTCTATGTCATATTGAACTTGCTGATTGCCAGAATAGATAAAGGATTGGAGCTACTTCTCCCACACTGGAGCACTAACTAAGTTTGATTTACTTTACTAGGTCTTCAATTCTATAGAATGAGTAGGCGTTTAGCATATCTGAGGTGTCTACTTCTCTCTCAGTATGACTGAAATTTGCCAATGGATTCAAAAGTTATTAGAGGGGATTAAAAGACAGACAGCATGATCAGATAAGGTTGTTTCCTCAGAGGGGAAAAAAAATAAGCTAAAGGGGGGAAGAAAAGAATACTGAAAGGACTCCTGCGATGCCCCCAGTACAACCTGACATTTTCTGCCTTCACAGTAATTAATACTGAATTAGTTAATACTGTAAATACTATATTCTTTACAAACAGGTGATGTAGCACATTCCAAAATGAAGCTCTCCTTTGCTCTATTTATTTACATCAAACTTAGAATATTGAATGTGGTGTCATTGATGTGGCATCAATCATCTCTGTCTCAGCAGCTGCAGCCTGTCATGTTGCAAGAGAGATGGGTCGAGGCTACCCGCGTTTCATCAGCCCCTTGCCTGAAGCAGGATTTAGCTGTCGGAAGAGAGGCCTCGTGGACTAGTCACTACTCAGAAAGGTGCTGTAAGACAAGCCACAGGGCTGGCCATGCTGCAGCCAGGGCAGCTGAGTGGCAGTTTGCTGCCTCTGCTTGGTTCTAGGTGCAAACACGGAAAAGTTTTCAGTTGAGTAAGGATATAAGGCTATGCTGATCACAGCCTCTAAATGTATTAGATTGGCACCTTTCACAGTGGGCAATATTTTGCTGGTTAGAAGCTGTCAATCAAATTTGTAGATCAAGATTTCTAGGCTGGGGAAGCCTGGGAAGTCCAGTTGTGCTGGGTTTCCAGGTAAGAGATAGCTGCTGCGTGTAGAGCAGAGCTGATGGCCCTTTGATCCCTGTATACCTCTCAGAGCAAACACTGTTAGTCACATCCCCGCATTCCAGAAGCAGTGTTAGGAAGGGGCTGGAATTAATGGAGTCTTTCATCTGTGAGAAGGGTGCAGGGATTAAAGCCAGCCACAGCCGCAAGAAGCAAAATAGTTAAGAGTCTGTGAAGATATTGAGACGTGGAATTTGATTTCAGGCTAAATAAAGGCATGTTCAGGGAGGTGGATTTTGAAATGTGAAGGAAAGCTACAAGATTGGCATTTGGGGTTCTGGGTTTTCTTGGCATTTCCAGCCCAATTTCCTGGGTTCCTGTTTATAGTGCAGAGCTGGTACAAATTTTCAATCAGACACACAAATCCAGAAATAAAAAGAATAGCTGGTCATCAACCTGCCGCCCACACACACAGATAGAGCGAGCCAGCTGGGCTGGAGCCCTCCTCCCTGCCTTGCTGCTTCTCTGACATCCGAGTCACCTAAGCTGTAACGACACATATGAGCTCCTGCAGAAGGTTGCTGAGGCCCATGAGGCAGCTCCTTGAGAGCAGGATGGGGAATGGGCTCTGGATGATTGCCTGAAGAGACCGACTTCATCCCCAGCCACCTTAACATAGGGGGCTGGTAGCTTGTGCATGCCTTCAGGGAAAAGAGATGTATGGATCAAATTCCATGCTTTGTACTCCGTTTGGAGGAATTTAGATGGGCTGGTAGGCACTGTGGCTGTTTGGGGTGACAGGTTCCAGAGGAAATTCATACCTGTCAAAGAAAAGGCTTCATTGGGTGCCCACCTGGGCTTACAAACCTTCTTACCAGCCAACAGGGCAGCTGTCCACTTGCAGTTCTTCCTTGGGGAGGCAATGGACATGCCGATGGGCAAAGCTGAGCTGGGGTCCATTCCTTTTGCTCGTGGAAGAGGCATGCAACTTCAGATCATCACAGCTTTCCTTTAGTCCGTTATGCATTTGTCCATTGTCAGATGGAGAAGTAATTTCACGTGGGACCCCCGGGTGCTACTGTTAAAGAAATGAAAAAAGCCACAGGAATTTCTAGGGCTGGGCTTCATTTTGGAGTCTCCAGAAGTTTGTGCAGAGTTGAAAATCCTTCCCTACCCTTCCCCCTCAGCTGGACACTTAATATTTTGCAAGAACATTTGGTACCATGTCTAGTCTTCAGGATTAGTAATTTGCTTTGTTGTGTGTTAATCTAAAGCCCCTGACTATGCAGCAAAAATTCAGCCAAGTTCTTTCTTGGAAAAATCTGGGAGGAGGGAATTAATCTGGTGCGCAGAATGAAGCACTGTGTGCAAAATGGTCGTCATCTGTGCTCTGTGAGCCCAGGGCCTGGAAGGGACCATCCACAGTCACCACAACTGCATCAGGTCCCCCAGATGTGCAACCGGGAGGAAACCCCAATATTCCTCACTGCAACCATGAGAAAGATCTGAAAATGGTTTAGTGCCAGAAAAAAAGTTTCCCTGCTGCAGTTTGTCATTTTCTTTCCTCCCAGAGATCACCAAGGTGCTACATTTGCTCACCAAGCAAGGCTGATTATAGCGTATGCCCCTGCTTTTGTTGAGATTGGCTTGCAGGAGATATAAATGCCCACCCTGCTCTCAGGGGGTGGATCACAACCCATGCCTAAACATTGCAAGATGAACTTTACGTGCTTTGATTGCAGGAGACTTTATATTCTGTATGCCTTTCTACCAAATGCTTCCCTCCACCCTGCACTCCATCAAAACCTGCCCAGACTCATTGTTTTCTTTCCTGCAAAAATGTGGTGGTAGTTTCTTTTTCTTTTTTTTTTTTTCTAGGCTTCTAGAGATACAGACTCATCTAACCTAACTCAAAAGACGCTTACTTATTCCTGTTTGGCTTGCGTCTCATTTTGCAATTGCTATTATTTCATCCCTCTGGGGCTTCCACTAAGGCTACTCTGATGATTGATGCTGCAGGACCAGATGCATAAATATTAAGGAAGGTGAAAAGAGTCAGACTTACTGTTTCTCTGTGCAGAGTAGTGATGGGGATGCAGTTCTGAGAGCTGACCAACACAGTTGCAGTCTGTCCTCCGGATTTAAAAGCCCTGGAATCTACAGGTTAAGTTAAAGTTTCATCTAGGACTGAATTACATATTGCACAGGTCAGGCAGAGAAATGAAGGTGCTGCTGGTACTGGTGATTTTCACTAGACCAATAATGCACTTGCTGAGCATCCTGAAGTGCACTGGTCTCTTAACGCATGCTCTGCCTTGTCTAATTTCTTTTGCTTGTGGAGTGAGACAAATCTCTGGCCAGATGATCTTATTTATTTGCATAGTTTCCTGAATCTTGACATGCAAAATCTGCTGCAAACCTAGGTCCCTGTGCATGGCCCTAGAAATGATTATGCTAACTGTCAATCTTAGGATGTTATCCTTGCAGTTCAGTGTTGCTAGTCATCTCTCTTTGTGACCACCTTAATAAATCACTGTGTGATCGCCTTGAATTGCCAGAGGTTTGGTATTATCAGAAAGCCTGATGACAATATGCAGATACTGGAAGAACAGAAAGTCTTGCTTAGTGCTGAGTTAGCTGTCTCTTCTCTAATGCTGTTTCCAGTTCAACGGATGTCTTGATAATAGTGTTTGGTCTGAAGGCCACAGACTTATTGATGGTCACAGATCAAAATACCATCACTTCTAATAAATTATGCTGCCCTATTTCTTTTAAGAGGTGCACCAAGGACCAACGTACATAAAAGCAAAGGGAAAATCTGAACAGTCTCAGCAATGAGTCGTAGTGCTGCTGCCTAGAGTGAAAGTGAGCTCAACTGAAGCCACAAGTGAAATTTGGGGAATGCAAATTTGAGGCTGGCAGCGTTTCCTTATTGTGTGCCCTGTAGCACAGAGAGGTGGGTGTTGTTGTTAGAGGATGCCAAATTCATGCTTTTCTTGATGACAGCTGCTTCTGCACTCCTCTTTGCCCATTCATTCCACCTCAGATCAGATACAGTTTTGGAAATTTGAGCATAGATATATCAGAACTGTGATAAATGACACTGAATATTCTTTTCATAGCTCAGACTTGCAGCTAATAGTAACCAAAGATTTCCGATGGACTAAATTCAGTTTAATGTTCACAGTTTCCAAGACATCATTTCCCTGTTAATACCTATGAGGACAAGTGCTACTAGTGTGATCACGCTAAGATCTGGATTTCTCTACACCAATACCAACTGAGTAAATTAACTTTTTAGAGTCAGGGGTTGTGCATGAACCCTGATCCTTGTCTTGCTAGAACTGATCTCTCCAGACCTGTATGGGGTATATTGGTGATGGATGCTCCTCCAGGGATCCCACATTGTCACTGCTCACAGTCTCTGGGGAAGTGGAGGTTCCTCAGTCTAGCATTGCCCATAAACATTTGCTTTCACATCCCCAAATCCTGAAAAATACATTCCTCCCTTTAAATCCCGTAATCACAGAGTATTGAATTTTCTATAGTAGAAAACAGGCTGGAAGACCTTTTGTTTAAGACCATGCAAAGCTATCAGAAATTCCAGAATCACTCTCTCTTCTCCATTTCCTACAGCAGAACCCTAAAAGCAGCTATATGCACAGTTCTGATGTTTCTTTAAGATGAAAACTTTTACTACATGTATAACCTAGGAGCATCTATTAAAACACAGATTGTGAAGTGGAGCAGATTGTGTGGTACTGCCCATCTGCACATCGGATGCCCATGCTTACTTTTTAATAAGAGCAAGGAGCTGGATGTAATGTCATGCAGTCATAATTCTTGGCAGTTGCTACAGTTCATATGTTTATTGGAAGCTGAAGATTTGGAGCATTTATTAGATCCCTTTATGCTTCCTGCATTAATGCTTGGGATTTTTTTTTTTTTTTTCAGCTGAGCTCTCAGGCTGCTGTTTGGTAGGAAAAAGGTCATGAATCCAGAGCACTTTTACATGGAAAAGGAGCGTTTTGTGTGCCAAGTGGCACAAAAAATAAATAAATAAAAGGAGAATAAGTCCAGAAATGCCTTCCTGGCAATGCATATTTGTAAATTTAGAAGTCAGGGTGAGTTTTTATGACAGCCCAACACAGCTCAGGGTGAGTTTTTAAGACAGCCCTCTCCCAAAAGAGGGACAGAGCTCTGCAAGGTTATCAAACAGAACTGCTGCCTTTGAGAGGATGGACTCTCCCTTAGTGAGAAGAGGGCTGCAGCAGACTGAACCGGGGGTTAAGGCAGCACTTTCTTTTAGTTTTGGACCTGTGTTGGACTGGAGTCATGGCCTTGGGGCCTCTAGGGTCTTAGCTTGCAACAGACAGGTTTATACAGTACCTGGAGCCAAGGGACAGTTTCTAGATGATTTACTTAGAAAGCCGCTTGGTGCCTTAGTAGCATGATCACCTTAGGAGAAGGCTGCAGGAGAGCTGCAATCTCTCCATCTCCAGCTGTATTGCCCACCCCTGTGCCACGGCGCTATGGCACTGAGTGTTTAATGCCCCTTGTGCCCCTGTGCATGTTCCCAGCTGCGCTGATTGCTGAGGGGGAAGAAGATGCTCCGAGCAGCTTCCATCTCTTTGCGTGGTGCCTTGGAGGCCACAGAGAAACAATTTCCTAGCTCTGAGGTGTCCCGGGACAGCCCTGAGGAGCAAGTGGGAGTAGGGGTGCAATATGGGAAGTGGCTCCCTGCTCCGACAGCCCCATCCCCAAAACGAGCCCGGCAATGCTGGGCTTGGCGCTTAATTTACACAGGGTACAAAGGTGCTCCTAGGGTGAAATTCCCTCTTTTAATAAAACTCCCATTTAAATAATCAAAGTCCCAGAGATGAGCCCAAGAGAGCGTTTCAGAATACTTTTACCCAACAGTTGGTGTGAGATCAAAACGCGTTGGCATCGCGTTCCTTCCTGGATAACACGCCGTCATTACTTATTTATCTGAACCAAAGTGCTTGATGCTTTCATGCAATCACTCAGAGTCTGATCGTCTGACTCTTCATTTTTCTTTTTTTTTGAATTTGTTGTGTTTCAAAAAAGTTTTGAAGCTGTTGCACTGGGAAATCCATAGCTTAAGTGGCAACTTGCTCATCTTTTATTTATTTTTGCTATAATCCCATTGTTACTCATTCAAAACTCCAAAAGATCCTTGTCCTCAGTTAAAAGATTTATTCTTGGATAGGAGCCTAATGGTGGCTTTTAAAAGAAAAGCATGTTTTCTTGGTTTTATGTAGAAATTTTCCCATTTATACTTTTCCCATTTATGCTGTATCATTTAAAGAATTGCTGTCAGCTCAAGCCAAGTAAGTGTAAAATATCAGAATCAAAGCAACTATATAAGGTCCCCACTTTTTGTATACTTCACAAACTTAGAGGGAGGTTAAACCAGTGAGTGAGCCAGGAATAGGATGTGATTAGACTGATTTCTGGCCTGTTTCCCAACGTTCTTGGAGAAAAAATATCTTTCCCCCTTAGAAAATTGTGATTTTCACTGAGAAATCTGTTCCCTTTTCAGTATGCAGACTTTTTTATCTCACAAAGAAATTGGTATCTCAAAGTAGATGCTCTTTACTAAAATGCTTCTCTTATTGGAAAAAAAAGCGTTTTTTTTCCATAGAAATAAAGATTCAATAGGAAATTTGCAGTCAGCTGTTACGTGCGGCAGGCAGTGCTGCTCTCTCTTCTCTTGAGAGTGATTTCATACAGAATCTCTACTTCTGCATGTCCCTGACACTGTTGTGGTTTTGTAAGCACATTTTCCTATTTTGAAATGTTTTCCTGTCTCCTGTTCTTGTGTAAAACATCCTTACAAAAAAGGAGAGAATGATTAATTGGAAACTACAGAGGAAACTACAAAATCAATTGCACTCAAAGAACTGTCTAATACAGATACTAAGCAACTAAAGAAAAAACAGAGAAATATGTGTCTATATTCTCTTTCTGAATCCAGCCAAAGGAATCTTGTCTATTACTTTGAAGTTTTTTCTCAGACTGAATTTTAACCCTTATATTTTGTCTCTTTGATGCTCAGCAACACAGATATGTACCCACATCTGTGGGTACACCAAAAATATTGAAAAAAAGGGCAAAGACAATCTTCCTGGGTTACAGGGTTATGTTGTCCATTTACACCAAAAGAAAATCTGATCCCCAAGCTGACTGTGCTCCTTTATAAAATTAATCCATAAGATTTTCTGCTCATAAATAACTGTGAAATGATTGAACTTTAAAACATAAGACTTCTCATGTGCTAAACCTCACGGAAGAATAATCTCTCGATAAATTTAGTTTTAAAGTAACGGAAGCATAGATGATTGCAATTCTATTTTTAGACATGCGCAGTAAAATATCTCCACTTGGCTTATGGAAATGTTAGTTTAAGTCAGAGCCTCCCGATGACGATGGAGATGGTGGGGGCTGAGAGGGACAGCAAGGTTTGCATGGTGAGCAGCCCTGGCACTGGGTTTGGAGGCAGTGTTGGAAGGGACATTGGCCCAGATTGCATTGGCCAAGGTAGGGAGAAGGAAGAGGAAATAAGTGAGTTATGGGATGGCAAGAGCTACTGGCACTGCTAACATTTTCTGAGATGGCTACATCAGAAAAGCGCTTTCAGTCTGGATCTGTATCACTGCTATCTGTGCCAGCCAGCAGAAACACTTAAATGTTCAGTTCTCAGGCTCATTAAAGTGTGTACTGAGTAAAAAAGAATCAGTTCAGGACCTACCTAGGTCTGTGTTATCATGGAATACCTAAAAAACATAAAAGTAGATCAGCTGGGTGACCACACTGAGATCTGTTTCTACGTCAGCTACATAAGGAGCAGACAGCTCAAATAAATCAGCAGGCCTCTCTTCTCAGCTATCTTATTCTTGTTAGGCACCGCTGGAGTAAGTGTTAAGTATGTGAAGTGGGATTTCCCATTACATTCTTAATGTGAATCTTCAATTTAATTTAGATTCACCCGGGAATATTACAAATTGTAAGAATTGAGAGCATCAGTAATGCTTTTAATAGTCTGATATTTCAAGCTGGAGGCTCTTCTTGTTTGGACCTAAGGGCTGACTTACAGGCTCTCCTTCGTGTTTTGAGACAGTATTTTCTACTGCTCATTGCTGGCTCTGGTCCTTCAGGGAGGATGGGAAGGGAGGGATCAGAAGTCACGCTTTGTAATTCCGAGCTGCAAGCTTGTCTCTTGTGGCTCATTTTTCCAGTGTATCTTCTTTAATTTTTTTATAACTCACTGATTGCAGATTAAGTGAGAAGAAGCATTTCTGTAGAGGACTCGTATTGGGTTGAGGCCCACAGGGTGTGTGAAATGTATCCTGCAGAGGTTGAAAAGGAGTGTCTGTGAAATGCCATCCAAATTTGTTTCTTTTCTCCATTGTGTCTCATATCTGGCTGGCAGGAAGGGTTGGCAGATAAGGTTGAGACTACTTGTAACCACTGAAAGCTTTGGGAATACTTCTGTAAGGGAAGGAGAGTCAGGGGAAGCATATTTTAGAGGCAGGCTAAACATATGTACATGTTAGAAGAGAGAAACTGTGCTATGCTGTTTGTTCTTTTAAACCACTGTATGCTTTGGCATAATTGTCAATCTGCAAGACAAGTCCAAGCCTGGAGCAGGAATTTGTCTGTGAACTAGGACCAAGTTGCTTTTTAAACTGCTATTTTGTCTTCTTCTTCATGGGTGCCAGAGTTTTGAATATTACTAGGCATTGCTTCATTCCACAATAAAAAAAAAAAAAAGATGAACTCAGAAGAACATTGCCCTATGTAACTCTATAATCCAGATCTCAGTTGTCCCTTTAATCTGTAGGAAAATAAATAAATAGAACCATAACGGGAAACCTTTTTTCAGATTCCTGACTCTGTGGTGGTTCTGAGTGTGTCAGGCTAATCTGGGTGGTCGTGTTTCAGCACGCTTGTCATTGACTGATTAAATATGCACAGTTCTTTGAAGCTAAAGATATATAATTAATGTCGTAGTGCAATTGTGGTCATTGGAAAGCTTTCATACAAGTGTTAAGAGTTTGACACCCACCAGAGTAGAACAGCCCCTTGGCCTGCCCCCTTACTACCATGCACATGGAGATAGTTGATCTCGTTTCTTTCAAAGGAAAATGGGGAAAAAAGGTTATCCAATATCACATACTTTGTATCATATCCACAGTGGTCTGAATCTCAGGGAATGGATTTTGGTCCTTGATGCACCTGCTGGGACAGAAATGCAGCTTTTAGGAAGATAATAGTATGCCTGAGTAATAGGGATGGCCTAATATGGCCATATATTTGAGGGAAATTTTACTTTTTTTTTTTTTTTGGTCTGAATGAATTAAAACTTTCAAGGAAAATTGCTGTCCTCTGGAGAAAGCTGTTCTTTGCTCTGACGGTGATTGAAAAGAAATGCTCTATGGAATAATCTGGAATAACATGGGAATCGGTTTGCAGGTTAAGATATGTATATCAGGCTGCACGTAGGTGTCTGTGTTGCCCAAGCTCCTGTTCATCGTCAATAGAGATCTAGGGCTGCATGCATTAGCTGACACACTAGTGTCCATGGATATTGGAGATGGACTAGGGTATCCCACAGCTGCTGTGGGATTTGCAACTGCTGTTCCCTAATGGCACAGGTTTCCCACAGGGCTTGTATTCCTTCCCACCAGACCCAAGCAGAAGTTTAGATATGGTGGAGCAATCCAGAAGGCCCCATACACCAATGTGACCAAGCCTAGACATTTGGTTTACTAGTACATATCTACATGTCAACACCTTTATCTACGCATTGAAACATCAACACTTTTGCTAGGATCTAGAGCATTTTTTATCTCATGCTGAAGTTGACATCTAAAACAGGCCATATGACTCATGTCCTAACCATGACTACCTCTCCCTGAATATCTAAAATCCCATAGTTCTTTAGTTTGGCTGTTCTGTTCCATTGCATCAGAGATTTTGGTTGGTTCATTGTGTGTATGAGGCTATTTCCCAAGAATTTTACATACAAAATGCATGTATTTATAGCCAAAAAATTCTATAATACATTATCTGACCTGACCAAGCTGAGGGACAGGACTACATCTTAAGGATGAATAAAGATATACATGAATGTATAGTGGAGCAGACAGCAGATAATACTTGAATTAATAGTTCTTTACAGGGCATCTTAAAGATTAGGAAACTTGTCCAAACTCCTACATTTTTGTCATATTTTTAATTTTTTGTTGAAATTGCCCTAAGAAAGGAAAAGAAGTCTGAGTGTTCAAACAGTGCAGTTATTCTATATCATACCAGAACCCTACCGGAGAAGGTGGTTTTATTCCTCCTAGATGTAATGTCCTTTGGGGACGCTCACCTAGTCAGAAACAAGGCAGAGAAACAAGACTGACCACAGAAGGTGATTAGGACCAAAATATTGGATGATCTTGCTATTGCTATTTATCACTGTTTTCATTCATAGGAATGTTATTTTTAAGAATAGTTAGTGGTAGTTCCTTCAGGAAACATAAAACCATTCCCAAATTGTGAACTAGTGCATTTTCCATTTAGGAAAACCTCCTACATTGATACCATCATCAGATGTTTCTCTTTCACAGGCCACTTGACATGTTATTTATTTTCTGTTTTACTAATTGACTACTTGGTCCCATAAGTTAAATTAAGCAAGAAGCCACAACAACAGTTGCAATGCTAGGCCACTGTTGTATACTTCCAGTGCACTGTGCCTCAGGCCCAAATGAGTATTACCAACCACTCAAGCATGCACTGTTGACACATAAATACGTATTTGGATGTAGCCCGTTAGTAAATGGAATGTACCCTGCAGTTTTATTTGGATGATTATATATTATTGTTAATTAACAGAAAATGTCATGACTTTTGGAAAAATAATTGTTCATGCAATGTGTTATTTACTCTAAAAAAAAAATATTCCCTGTAAAAAGATAAGGAAATTATACAGAGGAGAAGGGAATGATGGAATATTCAAGAGAGCCACAGGGTTCTCAGAGGGATGAGTCTCATTGACTGTCAGTGGGACATAGCCAAAATCACTTCTGGTAAAGTGACTGACTCATATACCTCTAAAAACACCCATGCTTCTCATTCTTTACATGCCCTTCTTCTCGTGTTCAGATGTGCTTCATGTTTTGGTTAGTTTCAGGACAAATAAAGTTTAGTTTGGCTAATCAATCAGCAAAATACAATAGCTAGAAGAAGGCAATCATCATGCTTGAAATAAAACATATATACGTATATATATATCACTGCCTCTTCTGCCTTCTTGCTTTCATCTGCCTCATTTACATAATGGCTTAGAGCATTATGTAATTCAAATCAAATAGCTGTCATTCAGCCCCAGCTTCCGTTACATCTTTGCCATGAATCTACGCTGAGTCCCCGAAGCCGATGGGTTTGAAAGGAATGACAGAAATGAAATAATTCTGGCTCTCAGACACCAGGGGTCTGACCCGCTGCCTCCCGCAGTGAAACAAAATACTTGCCTTGACTGATGTGAGCTAAGGATTGGACCCCCAGAGCCTGTGTAAGCTCTTAACTCTGATTCCTAAACTTGGCAACTGAACACGCAGTTTTCAATTGCAAATGGGCAGAATATCCCTCCCCTTGGACAGCAGTAATCTCACTCTGTCTATCGGGGGGAGGAAATCTCTTCCTTTCCATCAGAGTGGAGGATTCGCTAGCTTTTTCCAATTTGTGTTGTCAGATTCACAGTGTACTAAATAATGAATCAAATCCTCAATATAACCTGGCAAACAGTGACCATGCCCTAGCAAACAGTGACCAGCTACTCCCTGGTAGGATTCACGAGACTCCATTCCCATCACAAGAGAAATAATTTGGCCAGTGTGCTTCTAAATCTGACCTTTGATGTTATTCATGTGTGTGTCATATGGCAAAAGCAGTGAGGTATCCTGCCCTGGAGCTGGGTCCCCATACACTGCCCAAATCCTTGGACAAACAAGGATCTCGTGTCCTCCTCCAGAAGAACTTATGATGAGTAACAAAAAAAATGCATTGCATTGGACAAACAAGGCAGTAAGATAACAGCGATAAAATCACATAGGTCTGGTGTGAACGTTACTGGCGGACTAATGCTCCATGCTGTGGACAGAGAGAGGGATTTGGAAGGATTATGTTGACTCTGAATAAGGTAGATAGGCAGGAGGGTGAGATAATTTGGTGCGATAATTATTAGGAAAGGGATTGAGATGGAGAAGCATGGGGGCTTGGGTGGTTAGAGATGTAAAGATGGGATGGAAGGCACATAACTCTTGAGCAACAAGCTCCTGATGTTGCAGATGGAGGAGCTGTTAGGAGGACCTGCTGCCTTGCCTCAAAACCAATGGCTGCAGGAAAGGGACCTGCCACCTCCTGCAGCTTATATTACACATCCATGCAAGTCTGTCTCTCCTTTTCTTTATCTTTCACATGTAGTATTTTATTGACTTTCCACCTCAGCCTCTTTTTGCTCTTTGCACACAAAATAAGGAGAGGCTATATTGTGCTGTTTACTATTAAAAATAGGCTTCAGTTTGGTTGTCATGTCTGGTTCTTCTCTCTTAGTTCAATGCTAAAATTGTAAAAGATGCCCTGGTTTTGCTTGCTGAGTTCCATCCAACTCTTTTTAATGGGAATAGTCCAGTTCTGCTGAGTGTTTTGAGAAATCTGTTGTTTTTTTTCCTACTGATGAAATGTTTCTCCATGAGCTACATGGTGAGGGGAACACTGATGCCTTATTTATACGTTCATGATAATATATCAGGCAGTCTGGTTTGCCAGCCATAGTTCCCTCTCCCCTTCAAGGCCTAGCAGTAAAGCTTTTGGTAGTCAGCATAAAACCTGCCTTATTTCAGCAGTATAACTATCTCATAATGGCTCCAGAATATATTTTAGTATCTGGTTTGCAGCTTCCTAACAAATGTTAGAACATCTTTATAAAACTTTCTGTGAGTAAAATGGACCAGATTTGATATATTTAATTCATGTGAGCATTAAAAGCACCCACTGGCGCAAGTAGCATATATTTGACATAATAAGGGGTTCTCCTTTAGATTTCTTAGTTCTTGTTCAAAGTGAAGAAATTTTTCCTTCTCCAAAGCTCTTCTGCAAACTCTATTGGTTCAGAGTAGCCGAGGAGTAATCTTTCCCTGGATCTGAAGGCTGAGTGGTTCATAGTAAAATAACTCTGAGGCCAATCTCTAGTTAATTAAAAGCAACATGAAAATCAGATTGGTGCAAGGAATGATAATTTTCCGTAAAACATAAGGTGTTAACTATAATGTACTGCTTTCCTCTTGCTTGTTCTTGTCATTCAGTTGCAACATAATTTGAAATAAAAACACCTGCAAAAAAGTAGAATATTTTATATAATAGAATATTTTATCATAAGAGAAGACTTAGTGCCAGCATTTAATGTTTGACATAACATTTGTCATCTGCAGATACTATTTCAATATTGGGATGAAATCTTCTGAATTCATTTCCTTTTAGCACATATTAGCTTTCTGAAGACTTTATCTTATGAATACATCATTGACAAGGTCAGAATGTTGTGATTCTGATGAGGAAGATGCCAGCACAACTCATTAAACTAGATTTAAAAGAAGACATAGTGTAGGCAGAGCTGCTTGCAGACTGAAGGCTTGTAGGTCAGCAATTCTGAGATTTCAGTTTTGGACATTGTGCTGTTTTTCCTTCCCAATGCGAATTGCAATGAGGTCTTCTCTTCCTTACTTATTCCAGCCCCTGGTCAGCACGTGTGCTGAGCAAACCAGGCTTGTTTGAGGAGATGTGTGCGTTATGCGATGTCATTTCAACCTGCAGGGTTGCTCCGCGACGTGCACAGCAAGCAGAACCTCCGTTCCATCATTCTCCCTGCGTCACACCGGGGGTTATGCCAACACCACGCTTTTCCTAAGACATTTCCTGCAAGAACTT
>NW_010585677.1:8372-20961 GCF_000705375.1 Tinamus guttatus | reverse complement strand
TCTCAGTGAGTATAGTATAGTCTAGTAGAAGAATCTTTCCCCTGGAGTGCAAGCTGTTCATATCACACAAAACAATCTCAAAACAATCAAGTTTGGTATAGTTATAAGTTATCTAAATTCTCTGGAGCTTTGCATTTGACTCAGTTAATGTTCATTTCTGATTAAAATCGTATTTGCAAAGTAATGAAACTGGGCTTTAGCCTGGAATGTCTGACTTCCAGAAATGCTTCCTCCTCTAGGTGAAGCTTGTGCAGCAAGTAGGTAAATCTTTATGAATTTAATATTAACTGCTTTTACTTTTTTGCCTTTTTTATTTTTTAAAAAATTTTTTATTTGTTCTAGGCACAGAGAACTTGCATTTGGTATTCTCCTACTCTGTCTGGGTGCTGAGAGATTTTCCAGAAGATGGGCTGAAGGTAAGTGTGCTGAAACAGGTGGCTTGCTGGTGAGCATTACTGAAGTGTATGAAAAGAGGAGAACAGATATTCTATAATATAGTATATAAGCTGTAATATTTTTTTAAAAATCTGAGTCCAGTTATTAAGTCCAGATTTAAAAATTGTTCCATTAATAATTTTTGGCAGATATTTACAGAAGACCTCCCTGAAGTGGAAGCTTTGCCACGAGACAAAGTGCTCAGTTTCTTGAAGGAAAATTTTAAGAGCTTGGCTATTCCTTATCTGGTAAGAATTCAATCTGTAACAATGCATTTTCTTTGGCACAGTGTGGTGCGTGTATGACTTTAGTTATCCTGGTTTTGGAGTCTGATGCCGTCAAATAATTAAAAGGAAGCAGAGTGAGACTCAAAAATATGAAATCCTGAAGTCAGGCTTGGTCAAAAAGGAAGACTGAAACTGTTACTTATAACAAATCACATTCTAATGGAAGTATCTGTAATTCAAACTCAACATGTATTTACAGGAACACATCATTCATGTCTGGGAAGAAACTGGTGCAGATTTTCACAACTGTCTCATCCAGCTGTACTGTGAGAAGGTGCAGGGCTTAATGAAAGAATATCTCAGTTCTTTCCCTGCAGGTATGCTTGCTTAGCCTCTTCTGGTGGGGAGGCTAGGGGGATGGCACAGCACAGGGTAGGCTTCAAAGCTGTAAACTTTCACTGTTCGTATCCAGATGTTATCTCAAGCAATAACAGAATTGTAAGTATAAAAGTTACAAGTTTATAGGGGAATCTAATTTCTGGTATTACTAGAAATCTTGGGGGATCAAATGACACTTTCTTCCTGAGGGAATGGTAGCTACTGTTCTCCAAATCCTTGGTATTAAAGGTGGGGGAAGGGTCTTGAATAATTTTATCTGTTCTAGTCTCTCCCTTAATTTGTTCTAGGGAGTTAAGGTAATTTAACAGATGCACCTGCTTCTCAGTCTGTACTATAGCTTTTGGTTCCTCCTCATAATGATCCATTTTTGTTATCCTCATCCTAACTTAAGTTCTTTTTTCTTATGTCTAGATAAAACACCAGTGCCTGCAGGGGAGGAAGGAGGAGACCTGGGAGAGTACCGGAAAAAGCTGCTGCTTTTTCTGGAGAAGTCTAGCTACTATGAACCTGGCCGACTTATTAGTGACTTCCCCTTCGATGGTGAGTTGGGTTTCTATGGGCTAGCTGAAGCCTAATTGTTCCATTGGAAAGTGAAAATTCCTAATTTATTGTAGAGCAATGTTAACAAAAGATAGAAGATGGGTAGACCTGAGTTATATGCCACTGGTGTGCACGCTGACTCTGACAGGCACAACCAGGTCTTTCCCAATCTCTGTGGGTTTCTTGGTACTGCTGGTTTAAGACTGGGTAGTATCTCTCATCGCTCTTAAATGTTAGTCCTAACTTTCAGATAAGCCTGAATTCATCAACAGATTCGAGGTTTGTACTATGCCTAGTGTCAAATAGGCATTTAGTCACAGTGTAACTGTAACTTATTCTCAATCTGTAGTTTATAGTTCCTTCTGTTAGTCTGGAATTTATGTCCATTTAGTCACAGTGTAACTGTAACTTAATCTGTAGTTTATAGTTCTTTCTGTTAGTCTGGAACTTATGTTATTTCTTCATGTAGCTGTTGACTAATCTTTTCATGCTGTCGCTAGGTCTCCTAGAAGAACGTGCTCTGCTCTTGGGTCGTATGGGAAAACATGAGCAAGCTCTCTTTATTTATGTCCATATTTTGAAGGACACCAAAATGGCTGAAAAGTAAGGGTCTCTCTGTTTTTCACAAGGCTTAGTATGCTCACTGCCCTGTGGATAGGCGATGTTGTAAAATATTGCTGTGTTTAGAGCAAGAACCCTGTAAGCTTTTGCAATCCCCTGGGTTTCCAAACTTCTTGATTTGAGCTCTTCCAGCTATGTGCATTACAGATAATGTTACAGTCCCTTTGAGGTTGACCTTTCCATAGTCTTCTGACATTATGCCTCAGTCTAGAGCAATTTTAGTGTCACTGATGTTCTTTGGTGCACTGATCCTGAGCTTCACAACTTGTGTTTGTTTTGCTTCCCTTCCTTTTGAGAGGCATTCACTAGACAAGTGATAAAAAGTTAAGCTCCTGGAGTTAGCATTATTCTCTTTACTTACAGCCATGACTCTTTGCTAGATGTTTTGTGTCAAGAGAACCTTCAGGACAAATCTAAAAGTACCTGAGTGAGAATATAATTAACCAATACTGACTGAATTGACCGAATACTGTTCAGTCTAGCTATTTGTGCAGATGTTTTCAGGAAATGCCTGCTGAGAACATTTGATCCAGAATAAGCAGTGTAAACTAGTGAATATCTTTTTTTTATGATTCAGAATTACTCTACAGTAATTATAATTATGTTTATCTACACATACTTCAGTATGTTTGGAGAACAACCTTTTTAACTCTCTGCAACTGAATAAAATAAGGGTGTTGAGCATTTTGGAAGTTGATTGGGAGTGGGACACTTCATAAAACTTCCCTTTTCTAAAGAACATTGTGATGCAGAGTGAATAGCATCATTTCGTTATGTGATCTAGGCTCACTGATTTGTATGTAAGGCCATCTCAACAGTCTAAGCGTTAACATATCAATTTCTCTCAATGTGAGTCACTGGTTTCCAAAGCTTTCCTTAAGTTTAGTTGTTTCTTCTCTGTTCTAGCTACTGCCATAAACATTATGACAGGAACAAAGATGGCAACAAAGATGTAAGTAGCTTTGTAGACTTCTTCATTTAGGAGGATGTGTCTGTTAGACTGTTTATGCCATGCTAGGGAGTTTAATGTTTATACTTTAAACATTAAAACATGTACATGTGTAGATTTCTCAGAACTACTGCAGATGGACAGGAATCTCTGTATAAGCACTTGGAATTTAGGATTTTTTAGCTTTAACAGATCTTAATTTTTTGAGTGTTTGTTTGGTGAGTCACTGGCATTGAGCATAAAGTTTTTGAAGCCGAAGTTTTAATAGCATCCCAAAGAAGCTAAAATACTATGGTATTCTTATTCCAGTTACATCCATAGAAAAACCAATGGTAAAAAAGTGATGTGTTGGTTTCTAAAGATAAATGAGTTCAAACAGGTGTGGGAGGTGGATTAAAAGATAATACTTTTATGGAAAAACTTTAGTGTAGAATGCAAGTCTTGAAAAATACTAAAGCTGTTCAAGGGCCGTTTGTTTTGTTGTTATTTTAAGGTTAAAAAAAAAAAAAAAGCTTAATTGAACAGTTTAGAATTGTGAATGACTAACCTTACTGGTACCATTGTTATCTTTTCCTAACACCATCAGTTGTGGATGAATGTGCTGATTTCAGAATCTTTCCTTTCACAGGTCTATCTGTCTCTGCTCCGGATGTATCTCTCCCCACCTAGTGTTCATTGCCTGGGGCCAATCAAGATGGAAGTGTTGGAGCCTCAGGCCAACCTGCAGGCTGCACTGCAGGTTTTGGAGCTACATCACAGCAAACTGGATACCACTAAGGTAAGGAATACTTGGAAGAACTCTGTTCTTTGTAGACACAAAGGCCTCTGGAGTAGGCAAGTGAACAGATTATGACAGCATCAAGCTAAATGTGGCAATTTGTTCTCTTTTTTGTCCTCCGCTATTTTCCTGATGAAGTATATTTTGTTTTAGGCGATAAATCTCCTTCCAGCCAACACGCAGATTAGTGAGATTCGAATCTTCCTAGAGAAGGTCCTTGAGGAAAATGCCCAGAAGAAAAGATTTAATCAAGTCCTCAAGAATCTTCTCCATGCTGAGTTTCTGAGGGTAAGTGCCCATCCCGTCATTTATTGAAATGGTGTATTAAAATTGATGGTAAACAGTTACGTAACCTGTATTCTTTATTCGGTGTGCATACTTTAGATGGTGCTGTAGAGCACATCTTCTCATTTCAGGTGCACTAAGTAGACTAAAAATCCCCTTTTCAGGAGAGGCAAGTGCATTTTAGTCTGGATAAAGTGTGTACTTTTGCAGTGAATCTTTGGGTTCGCTGTGCTCCAGTGTGCATTGCAGCATAGTCTTAGAGAGCACAGGCTGTATTTATTCCAATTAAAATACACCAAATACTTTTCTACCATTAAGGGATGTTCTGCTGAAATATTGAAGTGCTGTAGTCTCTGGATCAGACTAGTCCAAAGTAAAACCCTGGCATACGTAGTGTAGATACTGGGTCCTCAGTATCATCTACTCTGCAGGCCTGTTTTTGTTGTGCTGCCCAATGTGCTAATGTAGATGTAGCCAATGAAAACTAAATATTGAGGCGGGTTGAGGCTTTACTGGAGTAGAATTGCTTTTTTGAGATGTGCGTTTTTTTTTGTTTGTTTGTTTTTTTAATTCTTACAGGTCCAAGAGGAACGGATCTTACATCACCAAGTGAAGTGCATTATTACAGAGGAGAAGGTGTGCACTGTATGCAAAAAGAAGATTGGTAACAGGTGAGCACATATGTCTTGGTTTGGGGTGAAAAAAGCCAAATATGAATTTGGTAGGCTTATGCAAAGTAAATGTTGCGCAAATCAGGACAGAACAGCACCATGAAGGTAGTGCTTGAGAGTCTGAATTAAAAAATTATATTACTCACCTGACTAATGGGGGAAACACTAATGCTTCAGTCACTGAAGTTTATTGCAAGAGTTTCATCCTGCTTTCAACACAGCAAAATAAAACCTTTTCAGAAGCTGCTAAAATGACTTGCTTCAAAACCTTAGAAGGCAGAAAGTCACTTCTTGCTTTGTATTTGGAAAATTTTGTAAAAGCACTGCCTAGTTCTTCTATTTTATGTTATCCTTAGTTCTAAATAAGAATCTCAACTTGAGATGCATGCATGATGGTGTCTTGGTTGTCTAGGTGATTTTCACGTTGCCTAATAATCTTAGGACATCTAAAAGTAGAACTGATTGGCTTGATGTCTGGATCCCTGTAACTTTTTTCCTCTATTATCCCTAGTAAGCAACAACAGGCTTGAATAGTATGCAAATCTTTCTACATTTCTTTTCTTTCTCATTTATTGAACTCCAATGAATTGTGATTTCTCTTTTCCTGTTGATAATTGACCTTTGTGAGATATCAATTGCTTTCCCCATCCTAGGGGGATCTTTTTTCTTTTAGTTCTTTTTTCAAGTTGTTTTAACGAACACAGGTCTCTATTATGGCTGTGTGTATTCAAGTTTTTGCTGTTAGTTTGTAGTATCAGAATTTCTTTTTTTCTTATGTATGATTTTTCTAATGCTGTGAAGATCAGTGAGGCTTTAAAGGGCAGCCATGTCAGTATGTCACAGTTACAGTCTTTAAAGGTTATTAGTAGCAACTTTCAAATAAAATGTGCCCATAGAAATGACAATACATGTCTACACACTCAGATTTTAGTTCTTTCAATAAAATACGCAGGCTGAAATTTAAACAGGAAGATGTTGCTTTGATATAGGCTTCTCTTTTTATTGTAACACTACTGAGATGTTATTGTTTGAAGAGGGTGAGTGGTTCACTTGCATTGAAAGTTGATTTTGTGTTCTCTTCTCTTTATAGTGCGTTTGCCCGATACCCGAATGCAATAGTTGTGCATTATTTCTGCTCTAAAGAAGTCAACACGGTGGACACCTGACCTTGTTGCCAAGGTCAATAATTACAACATTTATAAGAAATTAAGAAGTGAAGACTTCAGAAGCTGATGCCTCTGAGATTTTTGAGGCTTGTTGCTAGGTTGTCCTACATGGGCTGGAAATCATTTGTATCTGTGGACTGGCTATACTTACCAGCTGGCAATATTGACTTAAGAGAAAATGACTTTTTTAAACCATGTCATTACAATACTCGCAGTTGCATCAAACCTCTCAACCCTCAGATGCAGAAGAACAGGAACTGACCAGCAGTGAGCTCTTATTGCACTCCAACCTTGCAAATGAGTTGTCAGACAACTGTAAGGTGTTTACTAGAAGTCACGTTGTACTAAAGCCTTTCTTTTAAGGTTTAAACAACAACAACAACAAAGTTATTTTGCCTTGTGTGTAAATAGTTCTAACATGCTTCAAAAAGAAAAGTTCTTGAAAGTCTTTGCAGCTTTGTTGACATTACATGGAGATAGATCACCAGGTAGTAGAGGTGGAGAAGGCTACTCCGCTTGTTCCTAGAATTTGTAAACTTAATTTTAGCTTCATCTCAGTAAGGGAAATATCTAATTGCTGGCCAAAGGAACACTTACTGATGTTCAGTGTTACCACCTGACCTTCTGATAAGCAGATCAGGCTGCTTCTGCAGAGCCAGGCAAACAGGAGGTGACACTGGTAAGCATTACACTTCTTTCTCTTCAGTTTGACAGCTGTAAATAAAACTAACTTGTGTGCTGTTTGCACTGAATACGGTCACTCTTAATATGAGTGGAAGCTCAAAGACTATTCTAAGCAGTAGATTATGCCTGCAATCATACCAAAAAGAAAAGAACCTGTAAGCAGCTTCTGAAGGGACTGAAATAACTATTGCTTGAGCTTCTAGACTATACTTGAGATGTATGTGTATATAAAGTTCTTCAGTCTCTGGTTCACCTTCCAACATTGAATTAATAAAATCCATACTATTTCAATGTCTCTATTTTAAATGCTTTAGAACATCCCTGTTCTGCTCAGGCTGGTACTGTTCTTAAACTACAATTGGGCCAGAAGTCTTTAACTACAAAAACTGGATTGTAGCATACTCCTTATAGGTTGTAATATTTTTGTCTAATTTATTTTTCCACAAGCTAATCTATAGCAAATTGGTATTAGGGATATTAAAATGTTTAGCTGGTGCAGAAAGTATCTAATCAGCAGTTATGGAAGGCAACAGTAGCAAATAGTCCAGTAAACTGGATCTTGGATGCCCCTCCTCCTAGCCTAGCAATACTTGCTAGTAATATGTAACTATTAAGTAGTAGAGCACATGGCATGTAACTACCAGATACCACTTCCTAGTTACCAAGTAAAAAAAAATAAAGCCTGTCTGCCAAAGGTGAAATGGGATCTCATAACTTTGCAGTTCACTTCAGCCTTTGTTGCATAGCACTTTTTAAGGGACAGATCTGCTGTAGGCAGACAAGGATCCTCATTTACCTTTGTTACCAGAGGCAGACTGGGCAAACCTCAGCTGTACAGTGTGTCAGCTCCACTCCTGCTAATGCTTGCCCCATTGCTTGTGCATGCTTTCCCTTCCACATGTATTTATATGTGTTGCTATATGCCATGCATCCTTATGGATTCCTTGGTCTAGAATTTTGCTACTTTTGTACTTGGGTGTCCGGGCAGTGCTGCTGTCCTCTTTCTGCAGAGGCTGGGTAGAGGGAGTCTACGGTGTTAATATTTTTAACCTTGTATTTCTTCTATTTGAAGAAGAGAGCCTAAAAAAACACTTGTATTCAATTTGCACATTGTGTATAGATCTTTATATACTAGTTTAGGTACGGAGGGAAGGTGATTTGGGAGAGTTGTGTTTACAGATCATTGAGAAAGAAAGAAGGGTATTTATCAAGGCCCTATATTCTTTATATACAGATATAACAGTATTTGATTTTTTTTCTCATCTGTCTTGCATTTAGTACTGTAAGTTGAATTTTTATTTACCTTCATTATTTGTGCTACCAGGAAAACTGTAGTCACATGTGAGGACCTTCGTTGTACTCTTCTTTCACAGTTAAGATTGTGCCTCTGTTCACCTTCATTGCATACCTTTTGCAGAGATATGGTTTGTGCTGTAACTTCTCTTTCTTACAATGTGGTTTGGATTTACTAACAACACGGCAGGTTTGTCTGAAGCAATATATTGTAATAAATATTGTGAACCAGTGTCTGTTTCAATGATTGTGCAGTTAAGCTTCTCTTTTTTTTTTCTTTTTTTTTTTTGAGTGTATTAATTCTCACATTCTCTTGGAACTCAGAGACTTGATGCAGGGTTTTCCAGGATACCCCCTGCTTTAATCTGTTAATTGCACTGAAACCATACCTTATGGCAGCTGTTACCACTTCTGAACTTTTTTTATGCTTGTGGATGCTCCCCAAATCCTATTTACACTTTTGCATTGTTTTTTTGAATAATGCCTTTGGAAGTCTTGCACCATTAAATAAGTATTTGCTAGAGGACATTTTCTAGTGATTTTTTTCCCCTCTTTTGAGTGATGGTATTGTATTTCCGGAGGGTTTTTTGTTGTTTTGTTTCTTTCTTTTTTTGGCTGCAGGCTTCCTTTACTCTGTATGATAAAATTAGGAAATGTTTAGGCTTCCAGGGTTACAACTGGATGAGTTGCAGGTTGGTGATAAAGATGTTCCTTTACCATTCTATAGAAATGGAAAGTAGAATTGGCGTTTCTGGAAGCGAAAGTGTGTAGTGTGTGTGTGTGTGTGGTTTGTTTTTGTTTCTTTTGTCTCTGCCAGACAATTGATTACACTGATAGTTCTGGAGAAAACCAACCCACACTTGAGAGTATCCCCTGCCCCATGCCCTGAGAGTGTCCTTTGGAATCCTGGTCTCTTCTAATCATACAGGCACAGATTGATGTGCCTCAGCTCTCCTCAGTGCTGCTAGTAGGAGCAAAACAGATCCCTTGCAATACCTGTGCACATTCGGTGGATAACAAAATAGTATATTTTTTTATTTGAAAATTAAATTTTTGAGTTTTTTGCTATCCTCCTCTTCCACCAGAAGAGCCACTTAGAAGTAATGTGCAATCATTCTGCTATGATGGAAACTGCTAACTGAAAGTCTTTTATTTCCCCAGAGCACAGGGATCCCATCTCTGGTAGCTGAAGCCGATGTCACTCCCTCACTTGAAAGCTGCATCAATTTGTTTATAAATTGCTAACTGACTTTGATATGGCCCCTATTCTGAAAGTGAATGATAGGGGAAGCATCCAATGGTGGGAGTTTTCTCTGAACGTTTCCTGTCGACATTGATGCTGATTCATCTCCTGCCCTTTGCTACTGAAGAGCTTGTTTATCTGAGCTGCCAGACGCGTGTTGGTTGGCAGCATCCGCTGGACTGGTTTGAGTAGAAGTGTCAGTGACTGATGCTGCTCATAACCTGTTCCCCAAGGACTCCTAACGTTGCAAAGTTCTGTCAAGCTGCGCACTGCCACTGTTTACTTGGTGTGTGATCTGCTGATTATGAAACAATTAAGTACATGTCTTAAAGAGCTTTCAGTCACCTTGAGAAAAGAGCTACTGTTGACGTAAGATCCCTTTATTGAGATGCACTCGGAGAAGGCAGAGAACCTGAGGAGGAGGCGGGTAAGCCTGATAAGCTCTCAAAAGATGAAATACAGGTTTAGAATACTACCTCTGATAATCTGTTAGAATAAGTGTCATGTTAGCTCTCTATGTGGGGCTGCCTTACTTTTCCTAAAAGGCAGTGGTCTCCATGACCAACACTACACAACGAGTAGAACATGTATTACATGTATTAGCAAATTGGCAGAATCATAAGTGTGATTAATGTCATGTGGAAATGCAGAGAAGTTGCTTTTTCAACACTTGTTTCCATCTTTGCTTTTCCATTTTAAGAGTGAGCTTTTTGTCAGTTGCTGGCTGTTGTCTAAATGGCATTGTACTTGCTTGTCCCCTGTTTGGTGACTGCAAGCATGAAAATCTAAGAACTATTACTGACCTGATTACATTTTCCTGGATGTCTGTTCCTGCATTTCTATTATTTTTTCTTGAATTCTAATCTAGTGACTGACAGTAATGACAGGAAATGATTAGTGATTAGGACCATGTTGAGGATGTGTCACGTTCTTATGTCTGTGATGGTGACATGCTGCTGGACAGCTCTCATACATCTCTTACTGTTTTCTAGTTGTTTCAACGGTTGATTTTTTCTCTTTTTTGGTCCGCTTGTTTAGTTTCTTCAAAAAAGCCCCAGAAAACCAGCTGTTAACAAATTGATCCCAGGAAACAGTTTCCTCCTTAGCAGTTTCTCCTAAATCAGAGGTCCATAAAAATCTGCCCTGTCCACTGCACAATTTCTCAAGAGCACTTTCTTCACAGAAATGAGAGGGATTTGGGCACTCTGCCTCAGCAGTGAGAGGGTCGTTACTTCCTGATGCGTCTTACTGCAGACTGGGTCTGGTCCCAGGTGGATCTGGTTCCGGGTTCTCCTGAATTGCTGCTGTCAGTGACGAGCTCAGCTTTGCCTCAGGCCTGCTAGATGGGGGTCTCTCTATTTAGAAAAGTTCTTCTGGGCTGTGCTGACACTCAGAAGGGATGTGATACGGTCCAAGTCCTCAAGCACGGTGCTGGAGCCCTGGCAGAGCATCTGCTCTGAGGGTTTTGAGGCTGCGTGTTAATGGCAGCGCGGTGCTCTCCCCGCGCAGGGCGTCCTCGCTCCGCGCTGCTTTGCCGCCCTCACCTTCCGCGGGTACCTGTGGCGCGGCCGCGCGGGGCAGTTTGGCGAGTGCAGGCCACACCTCCGCCTCTCCCCGCAGAAGCCGCAGCGCTACCGGGAGCAGCCTGTCCCGGGAGCCCGAAGCCACAGCCTGTACCGGGAGGCCGGCGCGGCCGCTGCTCCGGGACACTGTCTATCTTGGCTGCTCCTCTGTCCAGCTTTCCCAGGTCCTTTCCTCCCATGCTCCATGAGTTGCTGCGAGGCCCGGTGCCACCCCGAGTGCTGCCTTTGCTGGCCGCTGTGCTCTTCCAAAGGAAGGAGAGGAGGGAGACGGGCTTCTTCCACCAGCGGGTAAGGTGAACCGTGGCACTTGCTGCGGGACCGCATTCCTTAGCGCTCTGCTTGCCAGCAGCTTCCTCCTGCCGCGTGTGTGGAAAACCAGCCGTGTGCTTGGCAATAACATACCAAAACGTGGCTTACGGGAGGAAATTCTGGGTAATGGTAGATTCCAAGTTTTTATTTGAGTTGGAGCCTGCGTGCGAGCGCAGAGGAGGTCTGTCCCTTTAGGTTTGGGGGAAGAGAATTAAACTAACTTCCTAGGGAGGCAGCACCTTACTGGCTTTTTTTCACTGGAAACAAAAATGTATGTTTTCTTTCAGAACATTCTCGATTACCATTCCTTCCCTCTTCACTGTTTACCTTAACCCTGCAATGCTTTAAAACATGACAAAGATTAACTACGATTTAAGCCCGTTGTGCTTATAATGTAGTACTGCCGCAGCAGATAAGGTAATGGCAGTGCGTTGTGGTTGTTCCCCTGTGGCTGGAACAGGGAGGAAGGGATTTGTGGGCAGCTCCGCTCACTGGAGGGCAGGAGCAAGGTGAGGGGACCAGGGCACCCTGACCCCTCTTTGCCTTGCTGCTTCCTCCCAGCGTTGAGAACCTTTTTCTACCGAAATCAGTGCATTTGCGAGGAGTCTTCTGCATCTATAGAGAGACCATAGCACTGACATGCCACTGTTTAAAGACAGTTATTCTGGGTTACAGTAAGGACTACTGGATTCTGTAACCTGCAATGTAGTCCCTGACTGCTGCATCAGCACCTTTGGCTTAGATGCAAGGTGCAGATAGTTGTGGTTTGTGGTTTTTTTTTTTTTTTTTTTTTTTTTTTTTTTTTTCATTCCCTCCTCTCTCTCCTCTCTCTTCTCTCTTCAGATCTACCCTCTTGAGCCCTGGAGAAAGGGCCTAAGACATAGTAAAGCAGAAATTGGTTGCTTGTATCTGTCCTGTGTGTACATCACAGACCACCAGCATATAGAGCTGCTGTTCCACTGGGAATTTCCCATAAGCATTTCTTGGCTACCTTTCCTTTGGGATCAGCTAAATCACACCTGATACTCCCATGCTTCGTTACTCTGCAAGTTTACCTTATCACGGGTTACGACACCACTCTGCCATAGCTAAAATATAACTAGCAAGGGTAGGAGGGAAGGTTCTGGCATAACAGATAGCACAGGCTTGGGAGCAAAGTGAAACGCGTTGTGGTCTTATATGGCCCTTATGTACACCACACCTAGATATTTGGCTGTGTAATGACTGCCCACAGAGGACCTTTGGTTGGGGACCGTTGGAAAGGGTTGCCTCTCCTGCCAGCACGTGAGTCCTCGCTGGGGCGTCTCGGGCAGCGAGAGGCTGTGCGGGCCGCAGGGCAGAGCCTTCGCGGCCTGCGCCTCCTTTGCTGGCAGGGTCTGCAGCCGAGGCCCTGGCGGAGGGCAGGG
>NW_010585676.1:40542-51587 GCF_000705375.1 Tinamus guttatus | reverse complement strand
TTTTTTTTTTGACAAAAACATACTGGATATATCTAATATTTTTTATTCCAAAAATGACAGTTTCTATTTTCAATTCCCATGATATAATAAATTGAATCAAGTATCTGAAAATACTCAAATGGAAAAAGGGCAATTTATTTATTTTGAAAAAGTTGAAATCTTCCCTTCCTTATTTCCTCTTCTGGTTGCTGGTTTATAGTTTGTTTTAGAAGCCTTCCCCCCACCCTCACTGCCTATTTGGGGAATAAAGTGTCAAGGAGCTTCTCCAAATCCCAGGCTATCTATCATCACGTACAAAGAAAAAAAATACAGGATGACTTGCTTAACTTCTTATCTAACATGCACATTCTGTCTTTTCCTCAATTGGTTCTCCAGGCGTTGCAAATCTTGTCTCAAAAGTATCTGCCCAGTACAATATCCTGTTCTGTAAAATGAGCATGTATGTATATGCATAAAATGGGCACTTTTTTTTGTTTTGTTTTCTGTAGTTAATATATATTCCTACTACCATCACTAGCCGGTGCTGTGCCATTTCAAAGAAAGTGAAGTTTTGTCTTATGTCTTTTTCTATGGTTTGATATATTTCCTGTTAAGATTTTTAAAAGATTCAGCTTGTATTCATAAGCCGTCCGTGGAAACAGGATTGAAAGAAAAGCAATATTAGCATAAAATACACTAGGGTATGTGAACGGACTTTGAAGCCTAACTTTAGTGATTCTTTCCTTGGAGTTAGTTCTGTTTTTTTACTACTGTATCTTCTAAAGGGTGACACTATGGAATGAATTAAGCAGTTGCTCCAATTAGTTTATTCATTCATCAGAAATACACCTGTGTGCCAGCAGGAGTAACTGAAACACTGAAAGAGCTGCAAAGAGGAAGGCTACTTTTGGAACAGACTCATATGTTGGGATAATTTTGTGAATCACATGATGTTTTATAACCATATTGCCAAGGGACGTGTCAAAATAGTCCAGAAGATGATATTATCTGTTGGTTTCTCAAGGTTGACTTCTCGATATCTATTATATATATATTTTTAAAATTGCTTAGTTCTGCAATTAGCTTTCTACTGCAAGAAATGACGAAACTCCGCATAATTCTTTGGGTCCAATTTTTGAGCAGTTCCACCCAAGCAAGGCTTGGGGATAGCAGATATGTAGATATCCTTTGATCACTGTGCAAAAAAATAACAGAAGAGGTTCCAGCTGGGAAGATGGAGTAATTTTTTTTTTTTTCCTTGAGAGAAAGAAATTCACATCTTTTCTGAATGATGAGGCATTGTTCACTGAGAATAAAGAAATCTTTAACCTTTGCTTGAAGAGCAAGATCCTTTGCAAGAGAAGCAGCAGCGTATCTAGGCTTAGATAAAGCATTTTCCCTCAAACGTTTTTAGTATTGTTCCAGTTAAACATTTTAATGGAAATTCATTATTTTACCTAGTAAGGATTCTTGTCTTTTTTTCTTCCTCTTTTTTTTTTTTTTTTTTTTCGCAAAAGATGTCCAGAAAGTTTTCCACATTTCAGATTGAAAATAGGTACCACGGGGTGAGATATGGAAACTGATAAAGACAGGAATGTTTTGGTGTTGTATCACAAATGAGGATATAGGAGGGGCATGTAACCTAAATAGGATTTTTTTTAATGGAAAGTCATACCTTGTTGTATGCATGAGACTGTGTTTGTGTGTGTGTGTATGACATGTAGCACATTTTTAACACCATTAAAAACAAACTCAGTGTTGACCTCCACTTTTCTGATGATGACCACGTATATTAGTGCTCGCTGTAACTCTGAACGCAACTTTTGGAGATATCGTAGATGTCTCCAAACGTCTAAACTTTACAAAACTCAGTACTAATGAGTCATACCAGCTGGTACGAGGTCTTCGGGCTGACTCAAGCTGGCTGCCTTTCTACCAGAAGAAGTCAATGACCTTAGAAGACTGAAAAACTTTTTGGCTTCGTTTTCACATTCTTTACAGGAGCTCAGCTGAATATGTGGCGAGAAAGCTTGTCCCACTTAGAAACTTCTGAGGTTCTATATGTGAATATGCAAAGTGGGTGTTTGCAGTTCAGAAGCAAAGCCTTAATTCACAGTCAACCAACTAACTGTAGCAGCATCCCCAGTTCTATTAACATAATTGCATAAAAGAGCAGAAGAGGAGGCTATTGTCAGAGGGATGACAGGGGATCAGGAGACCATCCAGCAGAAAAGACACTTCTGTCTGCACAATAAACAGGCTCTTTCTCTCTTGGCTCGTCCTCCCAAACTCTCTCGAAGCCAAGCAACTGGCAAGAAGTGCTCACTACAGATGGATCAGCAGTAGCTGATACAATACAGTACAGCTGAATCCATCTGGCCTGTAAGTGCTGGAGATGGTTCTTGTTAGCTGCTTACCAAACTTTTCCCGCTTCATAAAAGCAGGGTAAGGGTTTTTGCGGCCATTTGCAGTAATCTGAAAGGCTTTCTCTACAAGTAAGAGGATGCTAGAGCAAACCTAGTTTCAGAGGCCCGTGTCTATCGGTTACAGCAACCTCCCTATTCTCCATGAGGAGCTTTGGAGATGAGAGGGCATTAGATCAGCAAGAGGGAAAAAAAAAGGTGTTTGCTTTGCCCTTTAATTTAGATTTGGTTAATGACCTAGGAAAATTTGCTGAGCTCTGTAATATAGCATGCTTTTTTAGGGAAGATGCAATCTATTAGATACAGCATTATCAGCAGTTTGGAAGCAGTCCTTAGATTCTAGCACTGTTTCCTTAACACAGAAATGAATTACCTCCAGTTTTTACTCCCTTCCTTTTACCACACTGTTACAACTTAGATTACATTTTCGTCACTTCAATTCTTCTTCTCTGTGGTCAGTATTCATTCTAATTTCATTTAGAAATTAAATTAGCAGTTGCTTACATTTCTAATCATTTTACTGTACACTTGAAGACAAAAAGGTGAACTCACTGTATGCATTAATATATGTATTTCGTAAACTTTGTCTTAATGACATAGCACTAGCAGACCTGACTCTGTAGCAGGTCTGTCACTGTTGAGTCAAGTTCTCCTTCATTACAGATGTTGACCACTAAGGAGTTGTTCTATTTGGTTCTGCCAAAATCATGTCATTTTTCATCCTAGATCCCATGAGCAAAATCCACAGTCTTAGCTCCCTTTCTGCTTCTCTTTCACAACATGACTGTCCCCCAGCTGACGCTTACCTGTGTTCATTGTGCTTTTCTAGTTCAAAACCAAATTGTATGTAGTAGTATGAGCCAGCAGGACATCACAGAAACCCTGTGCATAGCTCATGAATCATTAATACCTCTAAAATACTTGGAGACACTCAGCTGAAAAGCTTTCAAAGCGGCAAGCCTGAGCCAGTGCAGAGTGGAGAGGGGGCTGCGTTGCTCAGATCTCTTTGGCTTACGGCTACCCAGCTGGCCTGGCTGTTTTGGGGCTGTTTTACCTCTCACCACGTTTACCCCGTGCTCTGGTAACGGCACGGCAGGCTGGTACCCAGACTGCGGCAGCTCTCAGGCTTCAGTTGAGCTGCCCAGTGCCAACCCACGGTGTCCTTCCTCGGCCGGACGTACCCCTACAAGTGTGTTAGCCTGCAGGTGTGTCAGCCACCGTCACGGAGCAACAGCAAAACCCTAGAAGTTCTTCTGTCCCAGAAAATGAAAATACGCACAAAATCTGGAGGTTTGAGAATTAAACCTTTTCCTCTCATTGGCACATACACTCCTAGGGAGGTTATAAGAGAACAAGATTTAATTGTTAATGCAGAAAAATACCTATTCTTAAAGCAAAGATGAAGAGTTTAGAGCACCTAAATTTGTTTTGGTATTAATGTCATTTGTTTGGATTTTTTTTGGTGGACTACTGCTGCTGTTGTCAAGATAAATCAATTACTTCATTAACACAAAGTCAACAACTAATATTTTCCCCCTGCCTGGGTGCACACAGGATGTTGTAAATCAGAGATCGCTAGGGCATAAAAAAGCATGAAAAATGATCGTAAGTTTCCCTGCTTTCGACAGGGTGAAGTTTTTAACTTTGTTAACTCTAGATTAATTGAAATTGCCATGCATTCAATGGCTATAGCAATGGCTATATTCAGTCAGCCGTCCTTTGTTAGTGATAGTTAAATAAATCAGCTTTGAAAGAGTTAAAATAGTGAAACAGTGGATGATGAATAATGACTGTTTAATAACTTCTATTTATGCAACAATGAATTCGAAACATTAATATTATTGAACATACATTAATTCTTTGCTTGAACTTTTGTTGTTTAACATGAGGAAGAGGCCCATCATAAAACTCATCTATTTGACAAAGATAAGCACTTTTTTTGTAAGTGCGAAATTTTATTTCATGAGGAAATCATATCAAAAACTGAACTACATTTCACTTGAATTTATAATGGCATGGGACATAGGTTTGTAATATTGTTGTAAATGTGATTGTAAGATGAATATGGTTTACTTTGTGTAGGAAGTGTCCTCCTGTTTCTGAGATTGTATATCATCTTTAGAAAAAGACTACACTACGAATGGGCCATCATTTATGTCTCAGTTCTTCAGAAGAAATACAGTATTTTGTCTCAGAACAAGGCAAAATTGGAGTTTGCTGAACATCCAAGCAATAAAAAAAAGTGAGAGAGCCTTAATGTAAAGGAAATCCCCAGCAACAAGGTGAGCCCAGGTAGTGGAAGAAGGAAAGACGCAGCAGATCAACTGGATATGAGACATGCTAGTTAAAGAGTAGTATGGAGATAGATTAGAATTGGCAAATCTCAGGCACTGTAAATTGGCCAAGGCGACAGGTCTTTGAGCAGCTCTCCAAGCTCATGTTTCTGTTGGCTCAGGGCTTTGTCACAGGATGCAGCATCTTTGATCCAGCCGTAGGGACTCACCAGTTGGATTTGCTCTGCTCTACCTTTAAACACCAAATGTCTAGGAAATAAATCCATAAATAGTAACTTTAACATCAATCAGATGTGTTGGAGGCCAGATTTAAAAAGTGTACACTAATCAAGGGAGTCTTTTAATTGTCTGAAGTGGCCTTTAGCTCTGGCCATCTCTGGTTTCTGATGCTTGTGTTATTTGACTTTTTTATAAGCAGTCAAGGCTCTATGGTTCCATAATTATATGAATGGTTCAGTTTTCCTTGAAAAAAAAAAAAATTTTTTTAGTTTTAAGTGAGAGATAGAAAAACAGAAAAAACTCAAAACTGTGAGTTCTGTGACCCAGCAAGCAGATCATAAATGCAGATACCCTATTTGTTACTCTTTTTTTTTTTTTTTTTTCAAATTTGGACATCCTTTTTCAAGACGTGAATAGAAGATCTTGGCTTGTACAGGTTGATTGGGGCAAAGGCAAACTAGGAACATTGAAAACACTGATGAGAAAATAGGAGGGCGGAAAAGCTGGTAAAAGAGTAAATGCAGGGACAAGATAAACAGATATGAACTGTCTCATAAATTATGTATGTTGGAAACGAGAAACAACTTTTCACTATTGAAGCAAGCACTACAGAAGTCCCATTCGGGAATAACCTACACTCAGGACAGAGCTCTTCGTCGCTTTAAAAGAAGTTATAGAGCCCATGGGTTGTGACAGCGCAACCTAGGGCATCCCAAGAAATCCCCTTCCAGTCTCTTGATTTAATACTGCCCAAATGACAGATTGAGAATTTTCAGTTTTACGGGACTGGGGTGCTATTCAAAATAATGTGAATGTAGACCAGATACTACAGTACCTACTGTTGTAGAAAGGTAATGGGAGCACTTCTTGCACCTTTCATATTACATTAAAGCCTTCACTTATAGATAAAAACTGAACTTTTCAAATCAAAAACAGATGTTCCAGACAAATTCTATTTTGTAAAAGTGCACCAAGACACAAGGTTTTGTTTCAGCACAGAGAGGGTGTAGATGTCTCTGTATCGAAATCTGTTACAAAATGAAATTGTCCTGTGGCCAACTCAACATAAAATTTATGCAGCTGATCCTGACCTCCTTTTTGGAAAGCAGGAGCAACCAGAAAAAAAAATGCTAAAATTCACAAGGAATGTGATTACAGGCATAGAGCAGAGCACTGTGAGATGGGCATTTCCATGGCAGTTAGTGATCTCAAGTTGATTTTGTGTTTATTTCATTTTGGTTTATATT
Source organism: Tinamus guttatus (assembly GCF_000705375.1). The sequence continues at coordinate 45,425 of NW_010585676.1, read as the reverse complement.
GTTCAGTCCTTTCCAATTTCTATGTGGATTTTTTCTTGCCTTTTGAAACTAAAAAGTTCTTGGAGAGTGCTAATTAAGGCAAAAGAACCTTTTTCAAGATAGGATAATTAAGGATGTCAGCTCAGGAAACTGAAAGAGAAAATCTCACCAAGGGAATCAATATTAAAGACTAGAGCTCCGAACTCAGGTTCTCCACGCAGCATTTTGCGCACTTGACATTTTCAATTTGCACTGTTTTCCTGTATATTTCATTATTTCACTTATATTCCTTTCTGCAGAAAACCATGAGTTTTCACCTGTGATGCATCAGCACACAGATACTTATTTCTCTTTTATTTATATGATAGGCATTTTGAGGTCTTTCAATTTGAAAGCTGAAAAGTCCTAATTTTAGCTGGATTCCTTGGAGTCAGCAGGTCTCTATGGTTTACATTTCTTTTCCTATTCCCACAACGGATCCAGGAGGCGTCTGGCCCTTTTCTCAAAATTTCGAGGCACTATTTGGCCCAGTTTCTTTCCATGGCAGTATTGCCCAGTCCCTCTGGTCTGGGCCGTTAGTAACCTCTGGCAACCATGACAGGTCTGTCACACAGCTTTGTCGTTCTCGTTGAAAGCTGCTGCTTTGAAGCCACTGTCATGTTTTGGGGGCATTGTTAATTCAAAAATTTACGCTGAAGTTCACTGAAATAAGGTTACACAAGATGTTTCTTTAAAGTTGAGAAGGAACTTTGGCAAACTCCCAACTAAAGTTGAACATGTTGATTGTATTTGTCATTTAATTAAAAAAAAAAATTAAAGCAGGCACATATTCCACAGATCCAGGAATCTCATGCTTTGCCTGTTGAACCAACCGTCACCAGACTGATGCAGCCCCAGTACTTTGGGATTTTTGCAGTGACTGTGTACAATTCTTTTTTGTTTATTTAACTGTTCAGTGAATTAGCAGCAGCAGATGGAGAAGTGCATCAGTTCAGCTCCATGTAACCTGCTCGAGTAATGAAGCAGTTACTTCCAGGAACGCTGTTTCAGCTCATCCCGCACAGCTCCCTCTCTTCCGCAGACAGCACAAGGAGATGCATCCCTCACACCCTCATCTCCATTTAGCATCATATGAAAAGTGGTTTAAAAATAAATGAGCAAGCACATGGTAACGGTTGCTGTGAAAATTCATTGTGATTAAAAGTGGAACTTTTGTTCTCCACTCTGGTCCATCAAGGTCTTTTTTTTTTCGCTGGTATAGGGGGAAAAAATGGCAGAACAGAGGAGACTTCTGGCATAGGATTGCAAAACTAGAGCAGATTAGTGGCAAGCTTCCAGCAGAGGGGCTATAAAAGTCTTACTCAGGAGTTTCTTTTTGATAAGTTTTCTGCAGCATAAAAGGAGATTTTTCTGCAGAACTTTGAGCCACTGCATAAATTCCTTTGTAGCGTTCTCAGGAGAAAAGCGCAGGACAGTAATTCCCACCCAGGCTCCCAGTATAATAACATATAATATAATAAGGAGCTCAGAAGAAAATAAAAATGAGCTCATAGGATCTAAGCTAGCCCATCACTGCAGTAGCCCTCCCAGGCAGAGACCTGGCAGCAACCTCAGTCACTGAGGATCAGTGAAAACTGAGGTCAGAGAAAGTTCTTCCAGGAAAATATTAACTCTTTCACTGTAATCTAGGGGAAAGCTCTGTACTGAGATCAGAGACCAGAAGCTATTTGAAACAGAACTGAACCGCGATGTAGTCTAGAGAAAGCAAAAGGAAAACAAGGAAAGTTTAGGTCATGTGTCCTAGAGTTTTTCTTATGATGTGTTTTCATAGATCTAACTTTAAGTTTGTCCAAACTTTCATTTTTAGAAATACACCCTTGTTTTCCTACTGCTAATATTATGCATCATTTCTTCGGGAAAATAGTAATTAAATACTGTATAAACATGACAGTGACTTCTGAGATCAAATTCCGTATTGTGGATTGGCTTTGTTGCATTTTTAGCTTTCTTAAACTTAAATGTCCAGCCAAGAGCATGCATATAGACTCCCTGCTTTTTGCTAAAGAGAGAGATGCCTCCAATACAAAGGTAAATGTCCAGTAGAGGTGGGAACCCATTTGGACGTTCCATTTTTTACTAACTCAAGGGAAACTTGGATACCCACCACTTGGTCTGGTAGAATCAGGTAGGAGAATTTGCACTATAAATCCAGTTGAATTCTCACTGTGGTAACAAATTTCTCTCCATGGATTTGCTATATTGACCAGCAATATTTCAAAATAGATTCCAGTTTTTATTTTGCACCAACATTTTTCCAATATTATTGAAGTGGCAGCCTGTGTATCCTTTTCCCTTTGGTTATCCTTGCTCTGTTTTCATGCCCACCTGTCTGGGAGGCAAAATAGGATCTGTAGCTCTAAATAGCAGGAAAAAAAAAAAGGGCAGCAAATTGTTTTGTTGATAGTCCTTAATGTTTACCTTGTGTCCTTACCATCAAGGCATATCCTCTGGGTTTCTTACCCCTCCTAAATTGTTTAATGTCATATTAGCTTGAAGTTTTAAAGCAGTAAAATCTTCATACATGAACTTACACCCCTTCAAAATTATTTTTAGTAATACCACATAACCATGCTGACACAAAAGTAAAAGCAAGTCACAAAAGTAAAAGCAAGTTGGAGATGTAATTAAAAAGATGACAGTTAACCATTAGAAGAAGGAATTTCTGGAGACATCCCATCAAAATAGCAGGAAGCAAAGGTCCTGTCAGGCCCTGTATGTTTTTCCCATTTATGATAAGCATTTCCTTTAAAAAAAAAAAAACAGATAGTTGTCCTAAATAAATATGAATTTTAGCACTTTTTTTTCATGGCAAGTGGTTCAGTCCAGGCCCATCACAGATGTAAGCTGTACTGCTAAGTAGTAAGCAAAAGCCTCTGGCTTCCAATCTGTCTCTCTTCCTTTGAGTTACCCTGTCTGTTTATCAGATCTGCCAATGAGGCATACAAAATCCTTGGATGTCACTGTATTTGGTTATTGTGACAGAAGAAGGGCATGCTCAAACTGACTGAGTGTGGGCTAGAAAACACTTCAGAGATTTTTTTTCCAAGTCTGTGTTCTCGCACTGATTTCGGAAGGTGGCTAGAGGGAGCCCATTGTCAGAAAATCATAACACTCAACAAATGTAAAAGTCAAATTGAATCATCCAGTCCATTACTTAGGAAGTGCAGAATTGCTTGTAGAATACATTTAACTCAGGTCTAGTTTGAAGGGTCACCAGGGTTGACTCTCTCTTCCCAGGACTCACAAAAATGAGAAAATTGTCTCAGTTTAACCAGTTGCAATAGCTAGGTAAGCTGCAGTGGCAGTCCATGTGTGTCTTATTAGACAGAGACTATCACAAGCTAATTCAATTTAGCTCTAGCCCAATTATCTCAGATTAGCTACAAGCTAAAAACATGCACAGACAGTTAAGGTGCCTCCAGTGATGGGCAGTGCTTTGACAGCAGATCCAAGCTCTCAAAACTATTCTGTAGGTTACTCTGACAACTGGATTTTCCTTATAATCACTTTTTTAATAAGTCACTCCCCTAAATTATTTCAAAAGGTATGTTTAAATAGAGTGTTTACAGGTGCGAGTGTTTACAAATATTCTCTCTCTCTTGAACAAACTCACATCAGCCCTAAGCATAAGTGTTATTAATCTACTATTGCAGTCCTACGTTTTCCATTAGGATTACATCTTTCTTAGCAGGGTATTAATGGGGGGGGTCATGTTGATAAAACTGTAAAGCTTCTGGACTGGCTTAACTCACCTCCCAACAGTACAGAAGTAAAGAGAAGGAGCAGAGCAAACATAGGACAAGAGGACCTGCCCTTGCAGGCGTACTTCTAGTGACGTTACATTAATTCATTTGCAAATATAAAGAGATACTTGTCACCATTTCGTAGTGTTTATATAGGTCATTCTGCTTTCTCCTTTCTCAATGTATGTAGTAAAATACCATTGAAAAAGGAAAGAAAAAAAAAAAGGATTTTTCAGATGAATTCAGAAGTGTACCTTTTATTGGACTTATATACTTTCTGGAGAAAAAGATTTCAATTGAAAATAATGTTTTGCTACAGGTAGTATTTTTCCTGCAGAAGTACTCAAGGTGCTTAACATTTTTCATATTTGATTGAAAATATTGTGATTTTTTTTTTTAAAATCATTCTTTTATCGAATAGTGGTTATCATAGTTATTGCATTTCTGTCTTTATCAAAAAACAGTTATTTACTCAACCTGAAAGTTCAACAAATAATTTCAGTTCAATAACAGTTTAATAAAACAAATACTGGAAAACATTGATGGACTAAAAAGAAAAAATATAAAAATGAGTTTTGAAAAGCAAAATGCACTGCTTTGTTCCTACTTTTTTTCTCCTTTCTCTCAGAAGAAGACAGTTCATCTCAACAACAAAACCTAGTGCAGCGTGACTAGGAAATGATATAATGCCTGTAGATCTCTCCTGTGAGGAAGTTTTCACTGTATTCAGCATATATTCAATATGCTCTACTCCTAAATCTGGCAAATGGAAGTTAAAATGACTACGAGTATATACAATATATACATATCTAGCAACCAGGAGACTATGGGATGGTGCAAACTGTCTGATAATTTTGGGTCTAAGATGATTTGTGATCTACCCACCATCCTAAGTGTATTGCTACTGAGTTTTTTTTTTTTTTTTTTTTTTTTTTTTTTTTTTTCTATAAGCTTCCTGTCATTCACAGAATCACAGGATGGTTGAGGTTGGAAGGGACCTCTGGAGATCATCTAGTCCAACCCCCCTGCTCCAGCAGGGACACCTAGAGCACGTGGCACAGGGTGGCATCCAGGCGGGTTTGGTAGCTCTCCAGAGAAGCA